>NMRB01003364.1:0-20715 GCA_002633025.1 Notospermus geniculatus | reverse complement strand
AAACTGAAAATTTCAGTTGCAATAACATCCGTGGATGAGCTATGATGTTGTGATACCAGTTTCAACTTGCTTACTGTGGCAGATTTCCTGATATGTCAAAATATCAAATTTGATATATCAATATCATTATGATGCTGACACTGGACAATAAATTCGTTGATGCCAGTATCTTGCCAAGGGTCATAAACATAGGGAAGGAACTTGTTACTGGTGCTCTAGCTGGCCTTGGAGACAAGTTATTCAAGAAACAAAAGCGTGACAGACAAAATCTCAACTTTTGATATATCAATTTCACCATGAACCAGGTATCGGAGACGTGAAATTGTCATTCCATCTTGTAGCTCAGGTCATGTTACCTGGGGATAGGTCACATCAGGTCTGTAGCTCTTGCAGGAACAAAGTTACAGGTGTGACAGACTGAACAGACAGACAGACAGACAGACAGACAGACACCATGACCAAACACAATATGGTTTCCGATCTTGAGATCGGAAACCATAATGATACCAAATATGTTTAGGTTTAGCGACTAAAATTATATGTAACAGGCATTTTAATTTCCCCTACCACGAAAATTTCCGTTAAAAATGTCGAGATCAAAATTCAGATTTTGGTCTAGGTAGTCAATTCGCAAGATGATCTGGACTGTTAACAAGTTATTTCCTGTGGAAAATCAGTATACCTACCCCTAAACTCGCAAGAAAAAAGTATAATATGCATGACCACCTAAAACCTTAAATAAGCACATTTTTGGGGTTTGGCTCCCCTACTATGGAGAATAAATTTGTTGATGCCAGTATCTTGCCAAGGGCAATAAATCTAGGGAAGAAACTTGTTACTAGTGCTCTACCTGGCCTCGGAGAAAAAGGAACAAAAGTGTGACAGACAAAATCTCAACTTTTGATATCTTCAGATCGGAAACCATAATTATAAGCATAATTAGCATCTTCTTTAAAAATATGCAGTTTATACCGACATGCGCTAGGTAAGACTGCGTCTTTTCAAACAGAGTTTCCTTCGATGTGAAAATAAAATCTACTCAAGTGCTAATGCAGCCTAAAATTGGCAACCAGAGTATAGGCAATTATTTAAGGAATTGATACCGAACTGGAGGTATTGGTCGTCTCACCAAACCCGCGAGGGTGGAGCTAAAATGCAGACCTATAGTCTGTTTAAGTCATCTGGAGCTCGATGGGCGTATGTCAATCAAACCCTTAGTAACCGGACAACAATGGACTTAGGGTTTACTCTAAACGGTCCAACACACATATTGTTTTCCAACCAGCTGAACCTTGGTTCGAAATAGAACGTGCAACCAGGCCTTGATTCGAAATTGAACACAGGCATAGGCATGGGATTGGCTGGAAGCGTCACGTCAATAAAACACATTTCAATAGCCAAACTTCACTAACAATATCATGATCTGCCTGACAACCAAAGGTCCTCCCATCGAGCTCCAGATGATTTAAATGTACTATAAACCCGAGGCGCTTCGCCGAGGGTTTAGGTTGGAATGACAGCTCCACCCGAGCGGATTTGGTGAGACGACCAATACCGCCAGTTCGGTATCAATTTCTATTCTAAATCACCTTTCCATAAACAGGCTGGGGAATCAGTACTGCGCGAAGCCGTGCGATCGCCGTATTCCGAGTCCGCGTTTACAAAAATCGAACACAGGAGAGAGAAATGTCATCGAATATGAGTAAGTAAGGCGTACAGTCGGATCTCAGTGGTCTACTGCAGCTCTCTGAGAAATTTGGTGTTGTAACTCGTTAACGAATTTGAGCTGTAAAACCAGCGCGGTGTCATAGCTGAAAAAATGGCACCGCCGTCGACCGTTAAGCCTAGTCGAGACCACGGTCTGATCATGCAAAAACTCTTGTACCACGTGTACCGTAGGCCTAACAGGCTGTAGACTTGTTACTGTTGTAATACTGATAGGCTGCATCATCATGATATATAGCTACGGGATGTAGGTAGGCCTACACGCCACACGGTCATGACGTGGACGGGGGACGCCGGTGCAATTTTTTCAGCAATGACACCGCGCCGGTTTTACAGCTCAAACTCGCTAACGAAATGGGTACCGACTTCCATACAGCGTGAAAGCAGTGCGAAAGCGTACACTGCACTACAAGCAAGGTTCCAAGCTGAGACCGTTCCACACGGGCTCGAAATACCGAATGAGCAGCCCGCCTACGTTGCACAGTATTTATAGGGGCGCTCGTCGTTAGAAGGCGCTGAGGGTGTCTGATCCAATACCGCCCTCTGCACTCAAATTGGGGCTACCTCGTCCGCACGATATTTCCTGGAAATACCTATACCAAGAAGTGTTCTAAAATGCAGAATGTAAGTGGAACGCAACTCACTAAACCCGCTCTTTCTCTGCTTATTCTGTTGCTTCCGTACGGTTTAGATGGAGAAAAATGAGGGGGAGTACTAGTCTTATCAGTTCCGAGGCAGTATCCTTTCATATTATCTACAAAACGGCTTGTTTCTTGAATTTTTCACATTTTGGCACTCGGTCCAAGTTACTCAGTCCATTTGAACTCAGTCCATAGAATGGATACTGCCCACCCACACAATGCTATCGGACGCGCAAGAAAGCCTGGATCGAGGTCAGTTCTGCTGCGCATTTTGATTTTGCGCAAATTCCAGTAAGCCGTGGGACACTACTATTCGTAAATATCTCCTTATTGGAAAAAATATAGCAAACGAATTGATATGATTGGAAAGTGCATTCTTTCTGCCAGCAGATTATACAGTAGTTTGGGAGAAATGGGCTTGGAAATATAAAAAGATCTGTCAGATTAAAATGTTGGAAGTCGGGTCACTTGCATTTGACGATCCCCGTCAAATCAGAAGCACTGCAGTGTACACTTCACTAACCGAGTTTTCGGGGAAACTTGATGATAAAGCTTTGTTTTTTATAGACTCTTTGTTTTCTTGAAGGGCTGAATTTGGAACATCGATTTTGGGGGCGTTCATTAGCGAGAATTTGGGCAACCCATAGAACGGCGTCGTTTGTACCGAACCATGCTCCGTCCATGCAGACCGAACACTGTGTAAATTTCGTAGTGTAAAGTGGACTCAAGATCACACAATTTATGCTCAATATAGGCCTACATGAATACCCTATGTTCAGACGCACATCTTATTCTAAAAAATCCACAACAATGGTCCAATTACCTTGCCATTCATACCACCATGGCCAGGTTTGAAGCTGAACTGCATGCATAAAACCAGGGCCTTGCACGTTTTTAAAAAACGCCCGCGCTACTGCGCGGGCAGTACCTGAAATAACTTGGGACATCTGCCATGTTTTGGTGGGACTCCAAACATGATGTCCTTATGTCGAGTGCTTAGAAAACGTTTTACCATTAATGTAGCACTTTTAATCTAAATAAATTATTATTATTATAGAGTACCCAACCATGTAGATGGCAGCACCTTATTTGCATCCTGACCACCAACAAGTGATCAACGCTGTAAGTGCATGTGCCTATACTGTATAATATAACTTATCCGGCCACCACGGCCAACCTGCGAACCACGCGAATTATTGACTATACACGATCCAGGCCAAGTTATGAAAGGCCTAGTCAGGGTTACAAGTTCAATGGAAATCGTCTTACGCCTGGTGAACATCGTAATGGATATCCCGCGGTGAGGGTCAGTTTCACTTTTGTCGACTTGTAAATGATGTCAATTAAACCTATCCCTAGCCTAGTGTGGAATAAAACTGCGGTCTGCTGTTGAAAAGTAACTCACAAGTGATGTGTGACCCTGACTAGGCCTTTCATAACTTGGCCTGGATCGTGTATAGTCAATGATTCGCGTGGTTCGCAGGTTGGCCGTGGTGGCCGGATAAGTCATATTATACAGTAGGCCAACATATCAGAAAAGCGAAATACATGTACTGAAAAAGTACTCAAATGAAAAAAGGAAGAGCCCGGATCCGGATTCGAACCTCCAAGTATTGGCCTGGAAGGCAGGCGCGTTTTCCACTACACCAGCGGGTCGCTGGTTAATTCGTGCCCTTTTTCTAGGCGAAGTTATTGCGTATTGGGTATAGTCGTCTCCAGGTTGCGCAAAGGAGTAAATGCCTATGTAGGCCTGTTGTCCATTCATCGAGTATTGATCATATGGGCGAGGTTACAGGAAAGGCACAATAGGGCCATGACACGTCAACATTCGGTGGCGAGGAATTTTTGTGAGGAGTCTTCCGCTTGTTTTGGTTTATGTCGGCTACTTTTGACTATCAGGATGTGTAAGGTGAGCATTCATAGTACTGCTTTCCGTCTTTTTTCATTTCGGCCTCGGTTCTCATATTTGCTAGGCCTAAATTGGGGTGTTTTTGTTCGTCCCTTAGCTCAGTGTGTGCATGCATGTTCCAGAGGCCTATGGATAGGCGGGGCCCGATAGGTGAAACATCTGGCAAGTGAATGCTGTAGGCTAATTTTTGAGTTTATGATAGTCGTGTCAGGCCTAGACGTATAACCAGCTTCTCTTATATTTGTTTCATTACAGGTCTTTCGCCTTTTCATGAGATGGGCGTGTACTGTCTGTATAGCCTGTACATACCGATGGCCTACATGGGCTTCTGGTATGTAGGCCTACAGGCACATGTACATACAGCGTGACTTCCACCTGTTGATGGTCAGGACGCAAATAAGGGGCTGCCACCTACATGCTTGGGTACTCTATCATGTTGGGAGTCCCACTAAAACTTGGCGGATGTCCCAGGTTATTTCAGTCACTGCCCGCGCTGTGGCGCGGGTGTTTTTTTAAAACCTGAGAGGCCCGGGTTTTATGCATGCAGTTCAGCTTTAATTCCTCATTTTAAACATCGCTAAATCGCCAGCACTGGCACACTTCCAAATTGATATTATGTAATGTTAACAGATCTGCTGTGATTCACTTTTCTAAGCATGTATATTCTTAACGCTCGGAATTCCATGGCTGACGTCATCAATATTTCCCCAGCACTATTTGTGACCCGTCACAGCAAAACAAGGCGCTTTCGCTCAGAACGTTGAGCCTCAACTAAATAAGATGAGACCGGGAAAGAATGAAAAAGCACTACCGGTATTTCAGATTTCACAATAGACAGACAATAGTGAAACTGACAAACATTTGGTCTCAACCAGCCAAGCAAATGACCGACATGTGCCTGGCTTTGCTGTGACGGGTCACATTTATAGAATTTCCCGCAATTCTGCCCTGTACCTGCGCATGCGTACTTCTACTTTTATATACGCGCCGTCTATCGGCAAATTGATAAACTATTATTGCGACCTGCCATCTATGACTGAGATATTGAACTGACGAATACCCGTGGTAGGGAGGCCCAAAGAAAGCGCAACATCCACCTTTTAAATCTGCAAGGGGGACCACGTTTTACTAGAAAGTGACCAGGCCATTGTGAGCCCAATAATCCCTATTACAGGGTAAGGTATTCCATTCAAAAATGGAATGCGCAGGCACTACCCCAGTTGTGGCCTGACACCATGCCTATTTCAAGTTCGGAGACTGTCATGAATCAGTGAACCTTTTATCTGTAAATGCATGGCATTATTGTCGTCAACCGCACAATTATTGTGGTCATCTCCCTAAGCATGCATTATCATCGGGCATGCCGCCTGACCACAAAATAGGGCCACCACAGTATTTACCTAACAGGGCAGTTGTCATTCATTGCATCATCCAAAATAGGCTTGGTAAAAGTTTGAAAAGGACCTGACCTACTTGTTATCAGGTTATTACTGGGTTTGAAAAGGACATCATACAACCTGGTTTCCTGACCAAAATTGGGCTCCCCATGTTGCGCTTTTTTGGGCCCCCCTGTAGAATCCCTTTAAAACAGTACCATTCCGGAAATGTTCCCTCCTGCAGGTACGTGTAATATCATTCTGCTAGTATGACAATGCTGCAATGTAGGCCATATCCAAGGGAGGAGCAGTCAGGATAACGATCTGATGACACAATGCCAAGAAAAGTCTCTGGTCCTGGGGTAGCCGCATAGAAAGTCCGCTAGTGCTTCGACAGACTATCGGTGTTAAAATGCATGGAAAAATGTACAGCACTATCGGCAGATGGGCTCCGCTAGCGCTAGCGGAGTTTGTATGCGGCCACCCCAGACCAATTTATGACATAACATGGATTGGCAAACTGATGTAAACGCAAACAATGGTCAAGTCCTTTGGCATTAGGCCCCGGTTGCACCAGTCATGCTTGAGGTCGACTTTGTGCTCAAGCTAACCTCAAAGTCGTTCTCAACCTCAAATTGTAATGGCAAATCATATTACGTACTTGCGGTCAACCTCAAACTGAACTTTCAGCATAGCTGGTGCAACAGGTGTGACAGCAATCAGCGTCCTAGGAATGCAAGTCCGCCAAACAATAGCCCGCTATTGTAAGGCTACGAATATTCGAATGGTCATGGTCTCTCTCGCCATATATTCTAACCTCACGCTGAACAATAAGACCGGACTTTGGTTCCTGGGGGAATTGGATTCCTTTTACTCCGGGCCTAGGAGTCGGCCGACATTTTCTCTCAGCCGACTGTCGACAGAAGTATCTGTGGTCTGTCCACATGAGAGAAAAGTGGGCAGAGAGTCACTATCAGCAAGATAGTTTCTAGCTTTCGCAAGTTTCTCTCGAGAGAAACCTACGATTCAATCAACGGCGAGGATCTCCCTTCGGAAACTTCAGAACATGATGAAGATTTTTTGCTGAATCAGCAGGATTTGTGCCATAAGGAGGGTGGATACGTTCGTCTTATAATAATCGTGACGTGCAGTGTTGATGTCTTCGAGAAACGCCAAGCAATACGGGAAACGTGGGGGTCGTATACGAAACAGATTGATATGGGAGTAAGAGTGGCTTTTTTGACAGGGCGAACTTTGAATGAATCGATACAAGAACAGTTAGAAGAGGAGAGTGACACGTATCATGATATTATTCAGGGCGATTTCTTAGATACTTACAGAAATTTGACGCTGAAGTCAATTTTATTACAGAAGTGGATCGCGACTTTTTGCTCAAGTGCTCAGTATGGATTGAAAGCGGACGACGATATGTTCGTCCATGTACCGAATTTACTTTCAGGGTTACGCGGAGTGAAACACCCGCGGTTCTTTTTTTGCTCATTACAGATCGGCGCCAGCCCGATACGGAATAAAAAATCGAAGTGGTTCGTTCCCAAAGGCGAGTATCCTCAGGTGCGATACCCGAACTACTGCTCCGGGTCGGCGTATTCGTTTTCCGTCAACATCGCGGCCGATCTGTACTCAAAGTCGAAGGAGACGCCGGTGTTTTGGTTGGAGGATATCTACATCACCGGAATCCTTGCTAAAAAGATTAACATTCGTCATATCCATAACAAGAAATTTCAGTTTTGGAGAACAGCGATCGGGAAACCATGTTCTTTCAAGAGGTTAATTACTAGTCATCGAGTGTCGCCAGCGGAACTTCGGTCTTTGTGGAAGGCATTACACAGACCTGATCTCAGATGTTAAGATGAGGACCTGCCGTGGTCTACAGTCAACGGATCTCGAGTCATTTATCCCATGTTTAGAAATTGTAAAGAGTCTGTCTCATCTTACGTATAAGGATGTAACGATTTTTAGCTCAGCTGACCAAATGTCAGCGGAGCTAGTCAAATAACTATTCAGTGGCGTCAGTCTGTCACTCCATCTGTTCAACTACATTTATGCCTGACGTTTTGTAACCGTGGGACGTAGTGGGACGTTTCAAAGTATACAGCTCGTAAGGTGAGATGACCTCTTTAAATTCTAAGGGTGAAAAAGGGAACTTTTATGAAATTGATACAAATAAGATATAATATGTACGTATCTTTTTCGTACATTTTTCAGACTGCAAATGGAAATTGACATCACTATCGTTCAGAGGTGATAAACTACATCAATTACATGTAGTTACGCTCCGTGTGCGAATTATGGTACAGACTCGAATTTTAGTTGCAATATCAGCAATTACTGTTAGTTTCCTGTCATCACGAAGTAATTGTTCAATTAGGTAAAACAAATTGCGTATCTATACTAAGTAATTGACCTATCATGTTTTAGCTTATCGTGTTGTTTTCAAATGATTCGTCATGAAGTATTATTTTAGTAATTTAGGCCTGTGAATCGTGTTAAAAAATTGTCTCGTCAGTTGTGTTATGTATGTTGAGACTAGCTGCAAGTGTGAATATCAATTTTAGGGTACGAAATCTTGTGCTTTCAGGGTAACAGGGCTTAAAGATAATGTATCACTTGTATTTTCGCGGGCCACGAAATCATTGTTTGTTTACATTTTGTTTGTTTATGTCCAGTCTTTCTTTGTTTTATGAGTAATTTGTTGGTGGCATGCTCCTCTAGAAATTCTTTTGATACCGAAAATATTCAATTTTTGGTTGGTTGGCATGTCCCAAAAGTCCAAAATAACATAATGTAAACATCCATGTTTACAAACATTGAATATAAACAATGAAGCCGTGATACATTATCTTTAATAGCAGGTTTCTGCCATCGAAGGGGAGTGCACCAGTTCGCAGGGCGCCACAGCTGCCCTCTGGTGGAGCTCTGGGACCTACCTCAGAATTTTTTAAAAGGGGCACTGTCTTCCTTCCCTAGCCTACACTAAACATGCCCGCGTTAAGGGAGACCTCTATTGACAGTCTTGTAAACTACGCTTATCAACCTCGCTCCATGTAGAGTAAATCTCGTTCCTTGGGTATCCCGCGTACATGTATGCATTGTATTGTAATCACACACTCTCCAACACTGCGGCGAAGGGAAACGGTATTGGAGAATAATGCAATCACCGCCAGTGGCGCCGGCTGTCGACAAAAAGCGAAATATCGTGGCCCTTTAAACCCCGAAAATGCATTTTACTGGCATTTGGAAGAAAAATCTGCATTCTTCAGCAGACAGAAGGGGGTATATAGCCCACATACCCCCTCCTTTAAGCCATGGAGGGGATTTGTAGCTCCTGTGCTAAGATCCTAATCCGGACAAGATCGCAGTTCCAATTTGTCGTCTAAACGGCCATATCACCGCCTCCATGGGCAGACTTAAAACCGACAGCCGTACACAATGGTAGGCCTTTCGCAAAGGGGTTGGATGTGGTATGATTGTGCGACCATTTCGTCACGTTGCGTGACTGTGGCCATTTCTGGGACCGCCCCGCATGGATCTTGCACAAAATAATCGACAACCGATCATGTCTAAAAGCGGACTGTTAATGGAAGAAACAAGAAATCCGGTCATGTTTCCTCCCTGGGCGATATTACATGTATTAGAAGGGCCGTTTAGACGACAGACAAAAATCCACATGCGATCCGAGCGAATCCGATTGTGGTTCAAAACTCTTGCGTGTAAACGCTACCCAATGTGGTCTAATGTGGTCCAATGTGGATTTAAAATGAACCACCGATTTTGCTGGACCCGAATCCACATTGGACCACATTGGATCACATACGACCAGATTAAAATTCTCGTCTAAACGCAAATGAGACCAGAATCCGGATTCATTCTACCTGCGCGCATGCGCATTGATGTGGTTTTTCTACCTCCACTGACCGCACTCGCTGTGGAGAGTTCCACAAGGATAATTTCAAGTCGGAATGTGACCAGATTAACATGCGTGTGTAAACGCTACCCAAAAAATTGGAACACATTCGATCCAGAATGCGGGTCGATCGGATCGAATCTGAATGTGGTTTTTGGCTTGGTCGTCTAAACGGCCCTAGCGGTTTTACGTCGAAGACACTAGAGTATCCGGCCTAGGATCGTAGGCCCTATTGGTGAGTACATACAGTACATGTACATGTATATTCAGAAAAAAGCGATGGAAATACAGTAAACTCGAGTTTAAACCACCGGTTCATTATGTTGTTCATAAGCACACCCACAATCGAAATGGGAGTGAATAAAACGTAACAAGTATTATGCTGAATGGGTGGAATCGCTACTCCAATCACAACCCCACACTGGTTATAAGGCTTAGGATGAAACTGACCCTTGTCTGATCCAATTCTGTTTGTGGCCTCATACAGGGTGGACATGGATTTTAGGCTTCAATTAATCAGTTCGTTTTAATCCAGGCCAGCCTAGGCCTTGAGCCTCCGGATTCCACCCAGCCATTCAGCATAACACTTGTTATGTTTTATTCACTCCCATTTCGATTGTGGGTGTGCTTATGAACATAATGAACCGGTGGTTTAAACTCGAGTTTACTGTATGACCGTGTACGGCGGTTTTCTGACAGCCTCGAGTTGGAAATGATATGTGATCACAGAAAGGCCTGTCCGTTACCGTATACTTCGTTAATTAACTACGTCTCAGGTGAGAGCCTCCGGTATATTGCAATTTGAACTGCAGTGCAGTGCGAAGAACAGGTTACAATTCGCACTAAATGCATGGGAAAGGTGCTTTGTGTGATGATTGATGAACAACAGGCTTTCAAATAAATAATCTATCCCATTTTCGAGTATTACATATACCCTGTTCAAATTCTCCAAGTTCTAACTAGGACAATGAGAACACTTGTTTGTTATGTTTTATTCACTCCCATTTCGATTGTGGGTGTGCTTACGAACATAATGAACCGGTGGTTTAAACTCGAGTTTACTGTACATACTAAGGGCCGATTTAATAGACGTTGGCTAAGCTAACCATTGGTTACACCAAAAATAGATAGGCGTGCGAAAAGTGTACAACTAAATTTTCATCAAAAAGCCCGATTTGGATTGAGAGTACGCGCCATACCCAGCTTAGAAAACGGGACTTTTTGGTGAAAAATTTAGTTGTACATTTTTCGCACGCCTATCTATTTTGGGTGGAACCAATGGTTAGCTTAACCAACGTCTATTAAATCGGTCCCTAGTGGACCTTCTAACTAATGAACCTTCGAACCCTTCTCGATTGACCCTGTCATGCCCAGTACATTCACTGTTAGTTTTTAGTAGCCTTTCTATTATTGTCAGTGGGGACTGAGTTTTATGACATCATCCTGTATACCTGGAAGCCATTTTTGCAAGAATGTTTGATGGAAACGGTTAATCGTGTGTGGCAGGGGCCAAATTTGATCAAACATGTTTGACGAAAAAGTTGGACCAACATGGATGTTGTATCGTGATGGGCCATTAGGCTGTGACCTTCCACCTCCAAACCAGTCGCATGTCGCTCTTAGCTTGGCAGGTTGAGAACAAGGAGGTGTGACAGGAATCAGCGTCCTAGGAATGCAAGTCCGCCAAAAAATAGCCCGCTATTATAAGGTTATATCCGAATGGTCATGGTCTCTCTAACATACTGTCTTTTCATCGCTAAACCACCGATTCATTAAATTCAGGCGGTGACACCCAGGCCATGGTCAGCACATTTCCAGTATTTCCCGTTCCCAATAACTGAGCGAATAACTAGGCTCTGCCCCGCCCATTGTCATGATCATAAACAGCAGACACAGGCGTACAAGTGCGCCTACTGCCCAAGTAGACGACCATGCGCTATTGGTTATTGGTATACAATGATCCTGTGCATACCATTATGTACGGGTTTGGTTTGCATACGTGGAACCGGTTTAGAGATGAAAAGACAGTAAATTCTAATCCCACGCTGAACAATAAGACGGGACTTGGATTTCTTTCACACCTGGTTGCATCAGCTATGTTCAAAGTTAAGTTTGAGGTTGACCTCAACTAAGTAATATGATTTGCCATTACAATTTGCGGTTGGGAACGACTTCGAGGTTCGCTTGAGAACAAAGTCGATCTCAAGTATGAGTGGTGCAACCAGGCCTAAATGTTGGTCACTTTCAATGTTGTCGGTCTGTTATGAAATCTGAAATAATTTGTTTCTTCCTCTTCTGGTGTCATCTTAGTTCATTGCGGCTCACCTTCTGAGCGACATGCAACAGGTTAAGTTGTGGAGGGTCACCTCTGGGCAGTCAGGCAAACTACAGCTGGCCCAAAAAAGCGCAACATGAGAAGCCCAATTTTGGTCTGGAGACCAGGGCCGACCGAATCGAAACACCGATAGCACTAACAGTGCCTAACAGACAGGTATGTACGGTGGCCCATAGAGCTCATTGATGAAAAATATTTACATTTGCAATTTTTTTTCAATTCGATAATTTTTTTCTTGGGGTTTGTAAAATTTTTAGAAGTTCCCACCTCGGTGAAAATATTACCACCGCGGTGCGAATATTCCCACCGCGATGAGAATATTTCCACCTCGGTGGAAATATTTCCACCGGGGTGAAAATTAATTTCCACCGCGGTGGTAATTATTAATTATCACCGCAGTGGAAAATAATTTCCACCGCGGTGGAAATTAATTTTCACCGAGGTGGAAATATTATCACCGAGGTAGAAATATTCTCACCGCGGTGGTAATATTATCACCGAGGTGGAAATATTATTGTTGTTGTTGTAATACATTTATTGTAAGACTAAAGATAGAAGTACAAAGGGGCCAACGCCGAGGCATTACTGGCCCAACTTAGGACAAACAAAAAATAGCTGTGATGGACAGAGATACATATACAGATTGTGCATAAAAGATATATACACTGAGGAAACAACAACACGAGGGAAAATAATGGATAATGGAAATGTACGCGTGCAACAACTAAAGATTACAGAGGTATACAATATACACATTTGTGAATACATTTGCCAATAAAATTGCAAATGTAAATATTTTTCATCAATGAGCTCTATGGGCCACCGTAGGTATGCAATGCCTTTTACCATTACATAGTTTCTCTGTTAGGCCATGTTAGTACTATCGGAGTTTCGATTCGGTCGGCCCAGGTTGTATGATGTCCATTTCAAACCCAGCAATAACCTACAGGTAGGTCAGGGTGGGATTAGTCATAAATAGGCCTGGCCCTTCAGAGACCGAGCGTCCTTTTGAAACTTTTACCAAGCCTACATTTGGATGATGCAATGAATGACAACACCCTGGAGCCATGTTCTAGATGCCATCGTTTGGTTAACGATGTCGTTAAAACTGGGACATTAGTGAGTTTAAGAAACCACACGTTAACGTTAACGCTAACGTTAATGACATCATTTTGACGTCACATCGAAAGAATCTGTTGCATTTCTTCTGGGGGTGACGTCATTTTGACGTAATTAGCGTTATCGTTAGCGTTAACGTTTGGTTTCTTAAACTCACTAATAGTGAGCTTTCGCACCCTCACGTTTAGGTGATCGACTACATTTACTTATACGTAACCGTAACCGGTGAAACAGATAAGATTTAGCGGTTTCGCAGAGACACACGGCTATAGCCGAAGCCTAAGAACTATCCGTAAAAATCGGTGTTTACGGATAAAGGCGACATTCCACGTGAGAGAAAATGTCGACAATTTCTCTCAGCCGACTGTCGACAGAAGTATCTGTGGTCTGTCCACATGAGAGAAAAGTGGGCAGAGAGTCACTATCAGCAAGATAATTTCTAGCTTTCGCAAGTTTCTCTCGAGAGAAACCTTTTTGGCCTTTTCCACGTGGGAGTAAAATTGTCAGGAAACAACTAGCTATATGGTCATTGTCCCCTCCGCGTGCGAGTAGGCCTATGTTGCCTTCGAGGAGAACGAAGGTAGCAGCAGCGACTGCTGTCTACCTCTTCTTCACAGGAACAAATTTTCCGCCAAACTCAATCAGTTCGGCGGAAAATTGGTTCCTGAGATTAGGGCTCTTTCTTTGGACTTCGCCAATTTTTCTCTCAACTGCCGCCGCAGTTTCCTTCCCCGCCATTGATTTCTTCATTCTGTCTCTATAAAGTTTTGATTCAGCATCCCATAAACAGGGACGATTCTCATATTCACTAGGGACTTCAGGCAAAGCTCCGTATCGTGGATCCGTATCACGTATGACGTGTCGAGCTAATGCATTTTCTATTTAAGTCATACGTCATACGTGATGCGGATCCACGGTACAGAGCATTGCCGGAAGTCCCTACCTAGCTATCTTATCTTGGCCTGAAGGTCTCCAAACAAATGCATAGAAACTGTCTGGAAGTTTATTGCAGGATAGAACATGTCCTATTCACTGCGAGCACTGTCCGACACTATAAAAAGTGTCTCAGATAGTCTACCTTTTCTGCGTCCACATGACATAAAATCGCTCAGCTATAAACTTCTGACATTTATTGATCACTCTCGTACAGCTGCTCGCAGAGCGATGTCCACATGCGACATTGTGTCCGAGAGCAAACTTCTGCGAGAAAACTCTCACGTGGAATGTCGCCTTTAAGCGACAGTTGGCTTAGTAACAGTCGCAGACTGCTAGTCACTGAGCGACGAGTGCGAGTTTGTTGCCTTCGACTTCGCTCGTTTAGAGTATGGCAATGAACTGCTCGGGTGCCTTCATGGGGAGCATGGGGGAACCGACCACCCATGCTCAAAATGTTTATTCCTGGGAAGATATCAGAGCAATAAGGAACAGACTGCAAGATTGAACATCCCCGCAGAGGGATGTAATACCATTGGTGTCACGTTGGGTCTTCTGTGCGCATTCCAACTCATGTTGCTGTCATTGGTCACAAATGATTTTATGTGAACCCACTAACAAGCTTGAGAGCAGAACACGCTATCACAGGGAAGAAATTCATCCTTGTTGTTTACAAACATATGTTCCGTTTACTCGAGGAAGCCGAGTGTCCAAAGCCGCTCTCACACGTGCGACAATTTGTGTGCGATTGTATTTTTCTACGTTACGCAAACAATCGCAGAAATTATCGCAGATTTGTCGCAGACGTATCGCAGAATTGTCGTAAACTTAACGATAATCAGCGTTTTTTGGCGTTCACTTGCGGTTGTTTGCGACAATCTGCGATTATAGCTGAGACAATCTTGCGACAATTTGGGTTTTCTGTCTTCAGCCTCTTCAGTCGACACCGATAATTTCGGGTTATAAACGATTTTTTGCGACATTGTGCGATATTTTGCGACAAGGTTAAATTTTTTGAACATTTCCAAAATTTCACGATTATACGCGATTGATTGTCTATCGCAATTAAACGCAGGCCAACTGTCGCACGTGTGAGAGTGGCTTTAGTCTTTACTCATTTTACTAAAGCGGGTGATCCACTTTTGCGATTTGGGCTTGAGACGGGGTTGCGATCCCTTGCGGTTACCTTATTTGGACTTTTATTTTTATTTTTATTCCTCCCTCCTACATTCCATTTCTGGCAGACCTGCCCGCTATGCAAGAAAAGAAATTGGCGTGGCCTTACGAAAACAATCGCAGAAATTATCGCAGATTTGTCGCAGACGTATCGCAGAATTGTCGTAAACTTAACGATAATCAGCGTTTTTTGGCGTTCACTTGCGGTTGTTTGCGACAATCTGCGATTATAGCTGAGACAATCTTGCGACAATTTGGGTTTTCTGTCTGCAGCCTCTTCAGTCGACACCGATAATTTCGGGTTATAAACGATTTTTTGCGACATTGTGCGATATTTTGCGACAAGTTAAATTTTTTGAACATTTCCAAAATTTCACGATTATACGCGATTGGTTGTCTATCGCAATTAAACGCAGGCCAACTGTCGCACGTGTGAGAGTGGCTTTAGTCTTTACTCATTTTACTAAAGCGGGTGATCCACTTTTGCGATTTTGGCTTGAGACGGGGTTGCGATCCCTTGCGGTTACCTTATATGGCAATCGGAAGTCCTTATAAGGTAACCGCAAGGGATCGCAACCCCGTCTCAAGCCAAAATCACAACAGTGGATCACCCGCTTTAAACGCATCCGCCGTTTCCGATAACAAATCTCAATCAACTTCAATTTCTGTTGCATAAACCGAACTTGGAACATCACTTGAATGTTTTTTCATCAACTGCGGATTATAATACACATGGTACATGTACATACAATACTAGATTTCTGAAGCATAAACCAATAGTAAGAATTGAAAACTTATCTTGTGTCTAGTTCTTACTAAAACTCTAATGCTCGCTTTCGGCTCATGAACCATGAATATCATGAAGAACTGAGTTTTTTTCCACTAACTGCGGTTTAATGAACAATGGGTGAGGTCAAATGTCTCAGTTAAAAAGTATAGTTACAGTTATGGTTACAGTTTAGTTAACGTGAGCTCTGAAAATCCTTGCTCACGTTAACTATGAGTTTACTGCTAGTTAACAGAAAGTTAACTGACAGTTAACTAATAGGTAGCAACAGTGGGGAATCCCCATCACTTCCAGGTAATGATTCCACGAATCCTCTCTTGGAATCATCTCAGCAGTTTCACTGAAAGGAAAACGACGGACGACGGACGCTGCACCATTGTAATAGCTCACCCCGGTGAGCTAAAAAAGTGTTAGACTTTAGTTCTCAGAAAATCCGTCGGATGGCAGCACCAGTAGAGACGTGGTTTTGCCGTATTCTCTCAGGGGTTTAGTGCGGCGGCGAAGGTAGCGAGCACTAAGAACGCCTGATATTCTCAGGATGTCACCCAATGTGCTACGTTTTTTCAAGCATAATACAGGCTTGCCATATACGCAGAGAGGGAATGTAGGTAAAAATGTCTAAAGTAAAAATCCTCAAGTAAAATATCTCGTCCAGTGTGGTAAAAACCAGTGGTGTGTGCTCTATTCGCCTGGTCTCAGTTCGCCTTCTCTCATTTTGCCTTTTCTCATTTTGCCATTGCATATCTCGCCTTTTCTCAATTCGCCTCCACCTAACTTGCCTTTGTATTATTATTGTCTTAACTGGCCTTACTCCCAATTCACCTTTATCTCATCTCGCCTCATCCCAAATCGCCTTCTCATATTTCGCCTTCGTTCTATTCTGCCTTTGTATCATTTTGCCTTTTCTCTTGTTGCATTTTCTTGATTTGCCTTTGTTCCATTTCACCTTCTTCCCAATTTGCCTTTTCTCATTTTGCCATTTACCATCTCGCCTTTTCTCAATTTGCCTTCGCTTATCTTCCCTTTGTTTTATTCTGCCTTTGTCTTGACTGTCCTTTTCCCAATTCACCTTCGTCTCATCCTGCCACATCCTACTTTACCTTCTCATACATATTTCGCCATGCCTTTTTCTCGCCTTACCTTCAGAAAATGAACCTTGGAGACCACTTTGGCACACGCCACCAGCAAGAGTTACTTAGTAGCTGTTAGTGCATATTTCAAAGAGGCCACTATCGGCAATTTCTACAGTTGGCAACACATTTTAGGGCTTGACGAGAAGCTTGGCTGTTTTCCAGATCAGTTTCATTCATGATCAATCTAGAACTTTAATTGGTATCCATGGATCGGAAATGTTTCACTCTATACTGCTGTTTAATCTTTCGATGATTTTTTCATTTCTTACGAAAGTAGATGCTCTTGCACAGATATCATTCTCTGTCTATGAGCGCTCTAAAAATCAGGTAATATTATCCAATATTTGTTGAAACAAATGTTTGGGTGTAGAATATTAGTTTGATGTCACGGAATGCAATTTTTACAACCATTCAATTTATGTGCATCACCTGAAGTGCATTTTTTGCCAAAATACTGCTCCCTGTGGAATCTTGCACTGCAATTTTTGTGTTCGTGTGGCTGAGTATGAATACAAAGAAGAGAAATTATGGTGAAATAAGAATAATTTAAATGGAGGAGAAAGCAAGATGAGACAAGAAGAATAAAGACACATTATTAAGGGCAAGGCCAAGTAAGGATGAGGCAAAATAGGATAATTTAGGTAAAGGAAAAAATTGAAAGGCCACTCAAGAAAAGGTAAAATGAAACGAAGGCAAAATAGGAAAAGGTAAGATGAAACTAAGGCAAGATGGAACAAGGCGAAAGAAGAAGGCAAAATAAAAGCAAGGCGAATAACGGCAAAGGCAAGATGAGAGAAGGCGAATTAGGAAGAAGGCAAATTTACACACTTGAAAGTGCCATCCTGAAGAAGACCCCGGTTGGGGTCGAAAATTTGCTAAGATTCTGGTAGCTCGACTTGAAAGTGCCAGCCTGAAGAAGACCCCGGTTGGGGTCGAAAATTTGCGAAAAACGATAAAGGCAAAACTAGAAAAGGCAACTTAAGAAAAGGCAAAAAGAAACAGAGGCAAAATAGGAAAAGGTGAGGTAGGAAAAGGTAAAATGAGATAAGGCGAAGTAGGAGAAGGTGAAATGGGAGTTCTAAGGCGAATCGGGAAAAGGCGAAATGTATACTGTTTGAAGGCGAAATGGGAAAAGGCGAAATGAGATAAGGCGAATAGGGCATAAACCCTCCAAACATGCCAAAGTTGAAATCTCCAATTGGGAAGGAATGTAAAAATCCACCATTAGCCCCAAACCATGTAAACCGAAGTTAGAATTACCAATAATGTAAAAACTCCCAATTGAGATCTGGAATGTAGGCCTAGGTAAAAATACTAACTCTTAAATATTAAAAACATTCCAAATGCTAAGAATGTATTTTTTCTCTTTTTTGCCTCAAAAGATTTTTTGGGATTTTTACCAATCTTTCCAATTGGGGATTTTTACTCTTGGAGATTCTCCCCTTTGGGTAAATTTGTACCTGTACCTTCGGGATTTTTACCTTAGGAATTTTTATCAGTGTCAGCGCAATACTACATAACAACTGATATCTCAGTAGTGCACTGATTTAGGATCAGTCCGTTCGTTTAATGTTCACGGGCGCTTCAGTCAGAATAAAATCACCCAAGAATCATCTCTGTTCAGTTCACTCTTGATGAGGGGAGTCAACAGTTTCTGCTGTCATCGGGGTTAAAGGTAGAAATCGTATCCAGTTTCAGGAGCCAGTGTCTTTAAGATACTTTTCTTCATGGATTCGAAATGTAAATAAGGTGGAGTTAACATTTGTGTCTTAACGCGTTGATCCCGGAATGCCGAAAGGCGGCAGCACAACACGGGTTGTATCAGGCGATCAATAAAAACGTTCTAAAAACAAATATTACTGGACAAGCGCCTGTGTAACACAACACTCCGATGGCCATCTCCAAACCTGCTTCTACTTCACAAGGCCCCTCATTTCATGAGGGAGTGGATTGCATGGATTGTACAATGCACCCTCTCGCTATACTTTCCTCTGCATCGATGTAATCATTGTGCGCCCTCTGACTGCAACTTCTCTTTCTCCAATGAATCTTTCTATTTTTGCAAACAGCTTTCTCCTACATATTCAAGCACAGGTCATCCGCACTCCTCCTGCCACAAAATATAATGTGCTCCCGATAACCCTGGATCAACAGCGCAGTGATCTGTGAGAGCAGTATGGTGCAACTAAACCAGAGATAGCCTATAGGGCCGTATTCTAGAAGCTTCCTTTTAACTCTAAGGTCTACCTTTAGCTATTGTTTGCAGGGCAGAATACAAAAGCTTAAAGTGGACCTTTGAGTTAAGGAGGCTTCTAGAATACGGGCCATACTCTAGATTCGTTCTTCTAAGGTTACTTTACTGAACACACCCATATGACCGCCAACACTATCGAATATGCATGGCAAAATAAAGAGCATTATACATATTGTTCAGACATGTCTGTAAGATGAAGGACCTTGTATTGACCTAGTGCATGAACTGGCAGCCATGTAACCTAACACAGGTGTTATGCGTTGCCTAGGTTTCGTACGGTACGAACTAGAGTTGTCAGTTGAGTCTGCATGCAGACTCTGGAGTCTCCGCCACGCGTGTCACACATGCACGGCCAATTTTGACCCGCAATTCCACATGAAAGAACGAATGTAAGGTTTTATTGATGAAAGTGACGTAAACTGAACCGGAAACTGCCCTGACAGCATGATGACGTCTAAAAGACGTGGCAATCTGGTTATTACTGGTCAAACTCGTCACATGTTTTTTCACGACAAGTTTTCAACGTGTTTTTCACGTGATTATTCGACGTTTTTATGCCCCTCATGTGTGAAAACGAGTTTTCACGTTTTAGTCACGTCATGTTTTCAACCAGTTTTAAACGACCACCCAAGTGGTTGAAAATACGTTAAATGATCACATCAAAATTACGTGTCATAAAAGACAAGTTTCAAAAAGTCAATGTTTTTGTGAATGTCAATAATATTAATAATAATGTTAATATTGAATACAAGTATAACAATGAACAACATAAAAACCCATTAGAACCTCCAAAAACATTTTTTATACAAGACGTAGAAATCACGTGGGAAAGACGTAAAATATTGTTTAATGCAAATCATAATAATTAAACAGCGCAATGAAAAATGTGGTATATTAAAACATTGGGACAACTAATACCAACATTGTAATGGCATTAGTTGTTACCATAAACTATCCTCATAATTTTCATCAGTGTTAAACTATTAGGAAACGATGCGTGACCTACACCACATAAGTTTTCAAGAAATTTGATTACAATCTTCGTGTAGCAACCTGGTGTAGCAACTTCACTGTTGCGGCCGACTCGGCCTAACAGAGTCCCCTGATCAGGGTTTTTTGATCATCAGGAATACTCCTCCTGCCATACTACATGTATGGGCAGTTAAAGTATCCAATTCAAAGGTTAAAATCTGAAAAAAAGTCAGTGGTTGAAAACTGGTTGAAAGCCGACACCACACCTGGTTGAAAATGCAATGGAAACTGGTTGATGAACAGGTGGAAATCACGCGGAAAGAGTGCGGTTCGCCACGTATAGACAGGTCCATGCCAGGCAAAAATGGCCCTTTTTTCCAGTCAAGGTTTTCTCTATTGGTTTGTCTACTTTGGGGCATACTCATTGAAA
>NMRB01003363.1:27691-43924 GCA_002633025.1 Notospermus geniculatus | reverse complement strand
AAGCCTCGCTTATGTCGCCCTACGCTGTGATAGAAATAGCGTCAACAAGTTGCAACTGATAACTTATGTCGCCACCGACTAGAAAAATACCGATCGGTCGCAACTACCTGGAACTAGTTTATCGCCGTCTTTTGAGTGCGTATGTCGACACTGATTTCTTTTGATTTTAAGTAAAACGTGCTGAAGTTGAACACGTGCGATTTTCTGGATCTGGATATTTGTAGTTTGCAACTGGTTACTCGCTGACGCCTGAGAGCTTATGTCACCTAGTAGTTGTGACTGATTAGTTCCAACTACGCGCCGATTATCAGTTGCCAACTAGTTCTGACTGTACGTAAGGGCGACATAAGCGAGGCTTAACTGAGCCCTAAAAATGGAGAGTATTTGTGAATCGAGAACGGGAAGTTCAAATTCCAGACCCAACGGGACTACATCTCCGATCTCATGTGATGGGTTCAAGTGAGGCCCATTGTTCGACTGAATTGCGGTGACGGCACGAAATCTTAGTAGAACGACTGGTCATACGATGCTCTCTTTACATCCTGCACCACTGCATTCAGACCAATTTTTACACAGGAACTACCGTAGCCGTATTTGACCACTAGTTGGTAATGCAATCTTTTTAGGCACCTCCTCCAATAGATGGTGAAACCCCAGATTCTTATCGGAAAAGGTCATTACGCCAGAAAATCGGCAAATGTGTCAGAGATTGTCACGGCATGCATTGAGGCCATGAAGGGGATCGGAGTGACATCCGTAATCGCCATTTTTGCGGAAACACATTTGATGGAATTGATTTGTTTTCCTGTGATGGGGTGTGCAAAACACGACGAAGGAGGCTAAGAGATTAGCTGAGAAGCTGTAACGATCGATTGTGCCGCCTTGCCAGCTTTACGTAATCACGCATTGCAATCGTATCTGAAGGGATTACTACCATGTCGTCCCTATGAAAATGCTGAGTACCATTTGAAGGAATCAAACATCAAGATTTAACTGCGAACGATGAAGTAACTGACGGATACACTTCATGCGTTGCCACCAGATGTCTCTCACTGCCTGAATTTTGACTTTACGTAATAGACAGGAGTTCAACTTTTTTGGTGATGGTGAGGTACATGAATCTGTCAACTCGATGCCTTGAATTCCATATCTGAGATTAACAGAACTATTTTCAGCACTTTTAGTGTTCCTTGTGCAAATGTACCTAAGCCTATTCAAATGAATACAGATGACATTGCCACATCATCGTTCGTGGAGTTCTCATTAATTCTGTCCTGTTGTATCATAAGATCAACTAGTCAGAATTCAACAAAATTTGCACTAAACATGCAGAAGGATTCTGCCTACCATATGAAAGAGTCAGATTGAAAATCTGTTGAACTTTAAAGGCATACGGTCCAAATTCATAAAATGCTCAATTTGTAAGTTGGACCTTTATTTTGATTTCTTTATGCTCCCATCCAAACTGTCTCACATGGCTCTCCTCAAGAAAGTGCATGTATCAAATCGTAAACCATCCCGTCCCTTTCTTTCCTCGGAAAAAGTACACCGAAACTAACGAAGTCTTCTCTTTCCATTACAAACAGCCGATTCTAACGTTCCTCCATTCAACAAACGATATGTTCGTTTCTAGCCTGATATCATGATAATACACACGTGTTGTATACGACGATAGATAAACACCCTATCGGCCAGTGATAAAAGGTGCCAGATGAATCTCTTCAGAAAAAGTTTACAGGCTGTTTGGTGTCCAACAAAGACATTTTTAGAAACTCCAGTGGTTTTCACCCTTGTTTAACCTCGGAACTAATTAAGACCACAAAGGCACAGGCAGCTATGTGAATTCTTTATTCATTCTTCATAAACATCCTTGGTTATCTGAATCAAAGCACAGGACTTTGGCATGGTCTCAAATGAAACGACTCAGCTGTGAATCAGGGTCTATTCATAAACATACTGAAGTCAAAGTGTGATACTTATCTTTTGTGTTGAACAAAGGATAAGTGTCACACTTAGACTTAAGTAGTTTTATGAATATGGGCCCTGGGCCGGTATTCATAAAACTACTTAAGTCTAAGTGTGACACTTATCCTTTATTCAACACAAAAGATAAGTATCACACTTTGACTTAAGTATGTTTATGAATATGGACCCAGGTCCTGTACAATGGATGCCCACCATATGGAAAATTGATGAGGAACATGGATGTCGCTTTCATTTCAATAGTTTTAACCAATGCTAGTCACACCTTTTGAGGCAGTAGGTTATGGTCCTCTTTGGATCTAATCGTTCAAGAGCATTATTTCTAAAGGCCCGTTTACACATGCAACTTTTCATATGCAACTTCATGCAACTTGTTGCATAAACCTGATGAGACCAAGAAGTTTCATAAAAGTTGCATGTGTAAACGGGCATGCAACTTGTTGCAACTCGATCACGCTGGATGTTGCATCGATTTTTCTATGTGTAAACCGTCCCAGGTAGTTTGCAACAAGTTGCAAGTTGCAGCAACTTGCAACTTGGTGCAACCTAGTGTAAACGGGCCTTTACAGCGAAAACAACACAATACACCAACGACGTATGTAATCACTATTAAAGATCTAACAGTGTATTACAGTAAACCAGCGAACCAGAACACATATTTCGCCAACACTCCGACAGCTCAGCAGAAACGCGAGAATATAACTTAAATAAATCATGCGACTCGGAATCATTAGGAAATGATTTGTTCATTCCCCGTCCGTCGGATCAGCAATAAATCTACCCAGCGTTGCTTGAGAGTCACGTAATCCGCATAATCGTCAAGAAATAGAATAAACAATGAAATTGACAATCGGGATTGCCTCATTACGTTTATGTTGCATTTGCAGCCTCTGACCCAGACAATCAATCTGGCAACGGCTGCTGCTTTAAGTTCCGTCAATTATTACCAAGGAGTGGCAATACATTTCATGGTACGAATGATAATAAATTGATTTGGAATCTACGCATCAAATATAAGAAGGTGGTGTCGAGTACCTCGATATCAAATAGATCATACATGTCATAGCAATTTCAGATTTAATATAAACTGTCGTATTCGTGAAGGGACAGGGTGCTTAAAATTTAATCGCGTGTAACTTCAGCCACTGCACGGGAACTTTCATTCATTTTTCTTAAGGTACACATGACTAGGTGTCAGAAACACCCTATAATTATGAATATGGCCATACTTTAGGGTCAAACTACAGGGTTTTTATATGTATGTTTGTATAATGTGTGACACAAAATTGTCATATTCTCAGGTTAAGTTAGGCTGCTGCAGAGTGAAGGAAACCTCTTTGTGAAAGGACAGGGTTTGACCGTATTATTAGCAATGCTGTGTTGTGTGTTCAGATACACTAGATGTGCAGACCTGTGTAGACAGAGATGATCAGAAGCATTTTGGCTGTGTTGTGTGTTCAACAGCCTATTCTGGACCAGAGCTGAGAGTTGGCTGGTTGGGATGCTGTCCTTCGCCAGCCTGAGATACTTAGATCTGATGTTGTCTAGAGGCATTATAACCCGTGTTACCACCTCTCTGTCAAACCCTTGGCAGAAACACTGAGCCAGGATTCGAAGGTTGTGCTTTCGAGAGTTCTAATGCCTCGCAGAAGTTTGGTCTTGTACCAAGAACTGACCAGTGGTTGTGCCATCATCAGAAGAGCTGACCCGGTGTGTCAACTGAACAGAGATTCGCCTGAACATGTATGCTCGTTTGTCCATTTTGTATCATATATATACTGCACTAATTTTACCTACATTACACTTAATTTGAAACAAACATTGCATTCTTTGTATCATTTCTGCACCACACCTGTTGTTCGGTGTTTGCACAGTACCAGTAACGAAAATTATATCTAAAATTTTGCCTCTAGTGGGAACGACTTACGTGAACGACCGAACTTCCTTCAAGAAGGGATGACAACGTACCAACAACATTCCTTTTTAATAGCAAACGTATACTTACTTGTACAGGTAAATTTTCGTTGAGGCGAAATGCATTTCGAACTGTTTTCTTAACAAATCGTAACAGGTTCTGGGAGGCATGCCAACAAGCTAGGGTGAAAAAAAGACGTTTCTATGGTTGAACTTTTGTGCTCTCTCTTCTCTCTCTCTTCTACTGTGCTAATTTGTCTCACCCTCAATGAGAAAGATCTTGAGACGTACCACCACTGGCAATAAAATCATGATGGTGTCTGAAATTTTTTGCCTTGATTGACGTTGCACGGCATAAATTGTGAACATTTTTCCTAGTTTTTATCGACAAGAAAATATCTACACTGGCATACCTCAGGGCTGTGGAGTTGCAGAAAACTTCTCAAGTATGTACTAAACGTTTACTCAAATAAAAATAGACATTGATGAGCTGCAAACTTCCAAACACTAAGATCGTGCTATTTCAATATGCCACCAAATGCCTGCCTACGCCGTATGCACCAAACGAAGATTACAAGTAACTTTAACCGAGGCTGAGCCAAAACTTTTCAATTGTTCAGGTTTGTCAGGGCATGATGTGACAATGGAAACGTTGTCGCTCAACCTAAGTTCAAGATAATCTTCGGTCCTACAAGTAACTAAATTGGCCAAATCCTGCAGAGTCTCTGTCACTAGAAAGCATTCTCTCAGAGCTGTCCAATGAATACATGTACTACTAATAATAATATATGTATTTTATTTCTATGAGTGTAATACATAGTAAGTACAGGGCCGACGCCAAGGCATTATTAGCCCTGTACAAGAAAAGCACTTTAAGGCACAGTATATTTAATCTCATAAACATGAAAGAAAGAAGAAAGAAAAGAGAAAAAAAAAGGTTACAAATATACAGAAGGAAGGTGGCGTCCCAATTCCCAACTTACATGTAATTCAAGGACCCTGCTCATGGAAACCCCGCGGACCCCACGGACGCACCAATGACTGGTGCCATAACCAAACCCAGAACATTTACTATACAGTCATGTACTAACATTACATGTGACAAGTTTCAGCCGGTGATGAAAGTCCTGCTTCATTCACTGTGGTGCTTTTGGTATTGAACATGTCCTTCAGCCAGAGAAACTACAACTCACCATCAAGGAAAAAACCCAAGACCTGATTCCATCAGCTGCCTGAATTCAGCAATCAATCGATTTTCTTCAAGATGGGTAGTAAAACTCTCCCATTGGACAAATTCAATCAAAGTTACTGACTGCAATTAAATCTACTGAGACTGAACGTCCAAAGCATGCTGTCTGAATGCCAAAATTTAGAAACCTTCTATGTACGAATGTTTTTAACTCGCATCTGCAACAAGCCGATGCATTTTTAGCCCACCTGGGTGAGCTCTTACAACGGTGCGGCATCCGTTGTCCGTCGTCGACCGTCGTAGTCTGATAACAGCAGGGCACGTTTCGTAACCGCTGGGCCTATTGACCTGAAAATTGGTACATATATACCTCCAGGTCAGATGATCTATGACACCAAGTTGCGGTCCGATTCGATTCTTCACTTGGCCACCAGGTAGCCAAAACCGAAAACACAAAAAGTGCAATAACTCCTGAACTAATTACTGGATCATCTCCAAATTTTATCACAGGTGCATCTAATGAGGATAGGGCCTACGTGTATATGACATATATAACGGGTTTTTGATTTGACCTACTTTTCAAGGTCACAGAGGTCAGAGTTCAAAATTTTGCCATTTGGTGGCACGTTTCGTTGCTGCTGGGTCGGTTGACCTGAAGCTTGGTACATATGTTGCCCTAGGTCAGATGACCTATGACACCAAGTTTCGGCCCGATTTCATTCTTGGCTTGACCACCAGGTGGCCAAAACCGAAAACACAAAAATTCCAATAACTCCTGGACTAATGGCTGAATTATCTCCAAATTTTTATCATAGGTGCATCTAATGAGGATACAAGACATGTATAACGGGTTTTTGATTTGACCTACTTTTCAAGGTCACAGAGGGCGAAGTTTAAAATTTTGCCATTTGGTGGCACGTTTCATTGCTGCTGGGGCTATTGACCTGAAACTTGGTACTTATGTTCCTCTAGGTCGGTTAACCTATGGCACCAAGTTTCGGCCCGATTCGATTCTTGGCTTCACCACTAGGCGGCTAAAACCGAAGTCACAAAAAGCAAAAGGTGAATAACTGCTGAACTAATGTCTGGATCATCTCCAAATTTTTATCATAGGTACATCTAATTAGGATACATGACATATGTAACAGGTTTTTGATTTGACGTACTTTTCAATGTCACAGAGGTCAAAATTCAAAATTTTGCCATTCGGTGCAGGTTTTATTGCTGCTGGGGCTATTGGCCTGAATCGCGGTACATATATATTCCTCTAGGTCAGATAATTCCTCTATGCAGTTCATATGAAACTGAACCCACAGTTTATATGTAACTTTTGTTTAACAATAGCAACTAGAACATAGAATGTTCTAACCTTGTTTGTAGATACCTTACGTAACTTCAAAACAAGACATTTCATCTCACATCAAAAAGTGCTTCTCACTGCACAAACGTGTCACTCCTTACGCAACAAATGACAACAACATTCCAAATCACAACCCTGAATAAAACATTCAGGTGGGACGTCCAGTGGGATATGTGGTTTGAATTCTGATGTTCCTCACTTTGATGTTTGGGAATGTGATATAAATGGTCGCTGAGGTGGTTCCTAATTTTGCCGGCGAATGAAAAAAGATCGCTTTTTATCAAGTGAAGTCTCTGAGCGCCATGAAGTTTTATCATTCTATGATTAGATTCGATTGAACTATTTCAGGGCTTTGCTTGTTCAAAAAACCGTTAGTGCTAGACGTTATCTCTAACGTGGTGTTAACTGCAGTTAGCTTAACTGAACACCAAGATACATGTAGCACTAACGTCAAGTTCGTGACAAGTACTGTTTTGAAACTGAGCTCAGATAGCCAGAATGACAGTAAACCAGATGCAATTGTGGACAGCCCACATCCATCAAATCTTTTCGAAAATGATTAGATTTTGCCAGTTAATCCTTACTTTAGTCTTAATCTTCTAATGTACTTTAAGGAATCAAATTTTTAAGGCTGCTGTCATTCGCTCCCTGAATATATAGAGCTAACATTTCACATTCGAACAATGACATTTCCGAACTTGCCGTGTGTAAAATCGCGCCTGACTGATATCTCAATTTTAATCATTATTAAATTCTTGTTGAGATCGTAGAACCAACCCACACAGAGAAAATAGAGAATAAAATGCCAAGCTCTTTGATGTTTACTGGATTAATTTTCAAAATTTTGCATCCACCCGCGCGTGTTCAGCTTACGGAAGCAAAGAATAGCTAATTTGACACGAACACCTCTGATGGGAAATGGCATAAAACGTCTCAACTTCCGTAACTTTCCGATGCATTGATTGAAACAGTAGTATTGAAGGACAGCAAATGGTCGAATTCGTGTGAAACCAACAACAATTTCTACGTGATTTAACAGCAGGCCCGGCGCTAGCATAGGGACAAGGGGTGCAAATGCCCCCTCCCCCAGGCAAATTGTGCACAAACAAGCTTTCAGCAAAATCAAATGGGATAAATGATAATTATTGTTCATGTCCCAGAGTGCAGGAACTTGACCTCAAATCGCATCTCAGAGCTTCTAATTTTCNCCCCTCCCCAGCGAAAAAAGCTATCTACGGTCCTGGGCCCATGTTCCCGAAGCCGTCGTTAGGTTAACGATAATGCATAGCGTAACGACATCGTTAACCTAATACGACGGCTTCGGGAACATGGGTCCTGATCAGTGGCTTTTGCCATCATTTGTAAGCGTCTTTCCCGTCTCCCATGCCGGAGGCTCCATCCATCACAATTCTCGCTTTGAACGTCTCCATTGTTTATGATGATTCCATCTCGGTTTGATGAATACGGCTGCATGACAATCACATACTATTGCTGAGGAACTGTCCACTTGAATGCTCCTTTCCTCCACATCGGGCCCATTTACTTCGCCGAACAAGACGTCTGAGAACCGTTACAAGACCACTTCGTTGGGAAAGATGCCAGGTGGGAATGCCTATAGCAAGCACTTCATATCTGGAAGTAGTTATACTACTTCATGAGAACTGTCAACAGTACATAATAATTTTCACTGGCACGTTTAAAACGCGATTGTGAACACTCCTACCAAGGTTAGCACGCTATTGAAAGGACTGTTTACCATCTCAAGACGACAGATTTTAAGATCGTTGCTCCACTTGACTATTATTGGGTGCAATACTGCAATCCACAATTTCAACGTTTAAAGCATGATTGTAAACACTCCAACGAAGGTTAGGCCGCTATTGGAGAAACTGCTTACCCTCTCAAGATGACAGGGTCGACGATCGTTGTTCTACTCATTCAATTATTGAAGTACTGGTTAGAATACATTACGCAGGTGTTTTGAGAGAGAGAGGTTGGAAGTGTTTGGAAGTATTGACCAAGAGACTTGACATCACACACGTGACATCTAGCAGTATCCCACTGGAAAATCTTAACTCGGCAGGTGATTATGAAACCCAACGCAATAATAGGGTATGTAAACCAATGGAAACCTGTACAACACAGTGTGGAACCCAAGGCGAAGATACACAATACGGTGGAAACCATGGCAAAGTTGCACAATACAGTGTGGAAACCAAGACAAAGTTACACAATACAGTGTGGAAACCAAGTCAAAGTTACACAATACAGTGTGGAAACCGTGGCAAGGTTACACAATAGTGTGGAACCCAAGGCAAAGATACACAATACAGTGTGGAAACCATGGCAAGGTTACACAATACAGTGTGGAATCCAAGGCAAAGTTACACAATGACAGTAGGAAAGCGATGCAAACTCAGCAGGAATGCAAACTTGCACAATACAGATGTTACACAATACAGTACCACAACATTCAACCTTGAATAAAACAACTGGGATGACGTGTACGAAGGAGCCTAGCAAAGTCGAATGAAACGGACAAAATCAAGAAAGAACAGTCGCCACGTTGACTTCCTCAAGAATTAGATAAAGACCATGATGGTCTTTACCATTTTTTGGATTAAATGCATGTCATTGAGTTCTATCACGAAAAGCACCTCGGCAAACTCGCATGCAAGGTGAATTACCTCGAAGACAAAACTACAGGTAATCCAACTAATGTTTCCAAAGGAGCTGTACGTTTTTGTACCATTTTCTCAAGAAATGACCTTTACTTTAGGACATCAGAATAAATTCGGAAAATCATGGAAGCAAATGAAAAACTGGAAATGGTAGAACAGGCAACCGGACTTCTAATGTTTCCAAAGAACCAGGGAGTTTTTCACCATTTACTCCAAGTAATGACCATCAGAAATCGGAAAATCATGGATTAAGCAAATAAAAAATCTGGAGATGATACAGCAGGCAACCGAGTAATGTTTCAAAAGCAGTGAGTTTTTCGCCAGTCAAAGCAAATAAAAAATGGGGGATAGTACAGGATGCTTCGAGATGGAAACCCCATTGTCATCGGAGCTTTGATGAATTTGAACACGATACCGCCACCACACATCGTTTGATTGTACGAAAGATTGTCTCTATGGGATTAATGTTGATAATCCTTTCGATATTACCGGTAATCAAGTGTTGTATGTCAAGGGGCATGCTTGTGAGAGTCCTCGGAGTCCTTGAAGTGATGCGATACGGAGTAGAGGAAGGGAAGGCAGCCCCAGGCGTGATTTACATGGTAATGACAATATTGACACGGCTTCCTCTGCTTCTTTTGAATGACGACTAATTTCTCCTTGGAAAAGTAAGCCTTGGGTGATGTGAACAACAGGCCAATCAGCTCGTACGTACATGTATAGAGAGGTTTGTCAATACCAAGTGCTGCAAACTACAATGTGTTCGCTACCGTTAATTTGAAAAACTATCTGCGGTTACAACTCCTTATTGTGTTGGTGAAGATAATATTTACAATAAGAATACGATATTAACACATATTAGTTGAAGTAAGTGCAATGCTCCAGGCACATATCGTACAAAATGTAGGAGCTGTATTCATATAAAGTAAATTTATTACAGGTTCTCTTGGCCCCCGCCAAAAGTAAACATTGTAAAACACTCATAGTTTTAACAGTCAGTTCAAGTTCCACTGCCAGAGGTTTGGAGGCACAATGATCAGCTGGTCACATGATATAGATCATGGATTTGGCCCACTGAATATCCATGCAGCAGCCTATTTTCTTGAAGGTGGGACTTACCACGTGGCTGACTTGGTTGGGTGCATACTACAACAGGGCCGTTGACGCTTGGATGGCCGGACAATCGTGGGCCAACTCTATGACCCCATTGGGCCTCTAATCTGGCAGATGCTCACTCGGACTGATCTCTGATGTAGTAAAGGGAGTATCTGCACCGCATGCATTTGGTCACCAATGTCTCTCACATGACAGTCTTTGAATAAAAACGCACCAGACTCAGCAAATTTTCCCGAATGATTCTGACTTCAATCACAGCTACATGTACCGGTATCTCTTTGTTTCGTATACTGCTAAAACCAATAACGCACCTCAAACAATGAATTAACAGGTAAGTAAGCACTTCCCCGACAGATACGGCGAGAGAAAAGTGTACCTCATTGTAAGTTTCACAGACATATCAGATGATATTTAAATGCTGTCATTTTTCTTTGTGCCCTGAGGCCATATTTCGCCGACAGAATCTTCTTATCCGTAAAAAATGCGTTCTAGTCGAGGCTCATCTTTCTCACAATTTGTAATGTATTGTCAAGTTTGTTTCCAGTTGCAAACACAACACTGTGAGAAAAATACCAGTAACGGGCTTACGGAAATGTCAAAACACTTAAACGTCAGTCTCGTTGTAAGTTTCAAATTTGCAACAAAATACTTACAAAAATTGGTGTGTCCGCACTTTTTATAATTTTTTTCCTTCAATTCTACGAAGCAGTGTCATGGTTGTGAGCAACATTTTTTTCCATTTCTATGAATAAGTTGAGCTTTCCGCACTTTTGCTAGAGATTTTCAATCTGCATACAAACTCTTTTAAAACATCGGAAAGTGATAATAATGCAGATGGCAAGCTGGCATGAATTTAATATCGGCTTTTTAATCTTTACATTTAATCGCATGGAATTCTAGAACTGGGTACAAATGATGCAGCGGTACAATGGTTGACCTTCACTACCGGTATCGATCGTGATTTCGTGTTTGCATTGCAAAGTTTGCAATGTTATTACATCGAAAAAAGAAAATCACCCAAAGGTGAATGTCACATTGCCAAAGAAATTCAACACCAAGGTTGATTCTGTAACCGTTCATGCCGAAGACAGAAATTCATCTGCCACTACTGTGCCACTATAGTCTTTCCAACAAATGCTGCCACCACTATATGCTGGAGATGTCTGTGCATCTCCCTCCGAAGTCTCGCAGCAAAGGCACCCACCACTCTGGTGCTATTCTTGATGAGGGTCTTCCAACAAATGCTGCCACATCTCCAGCATAGTGGTGGCAACAACTGCTGCCACCACTACGCTGGAGATGTCTGTCCATCTCCGTCTGAAGTCTCGCAGCAAAGGCATCCAACACTCTGCTGCTGGTCTTAATGAGTGTCTTCCAAGCTGCCACATCTCCAGCATCATAGTGGTGGCAACAACTGCTTCCACCAGTACGCTGGAGATGCCTGTCCATCTTCATCCGAAGTCTCGTAGCAAACGCGGCCACCACTCTGCTGCTGGTCACGGTCTCTGTGTCACTGAAGAAAGACCTCCTTCCGCCATTCTTGATCATGTACTGCAAAGGCTCCCACAATTTAAGGCGCTACTCCACGTTCCACGTGAGAATTTCCTCAGGCAAATCGGCTCGCAGGGCAAAATTTCAGGGTTTTTTTGGCAATTTTACCATCGACATTGTTGGTTCCAACACGACTTACTCCGAGAACATGATCGCGATACAAACGACTTCTCAGAGTTCTTGGCTGCGGTGTCCATGGAGAGTAAACTTACGTTGTGGTGGACACCGAAAGAATTTGTATTGAAACATCAAGGCCATCATCTGTTGAATGACTCCCTCAGCATTGGACGGCAGATAAATAGACTGTTGAATGAATGTAGCTGGACAGATGGATGCCACTCAAGAATAAATAGATAAACTCCGACGACCACGGTCAAATTAGATAACCAAGTTTTAGCACTCAACACTTGTATGTACGGAGAGATAGGCGAACATCATTAAACGGTCATTTGCCTAAATCTACCTCATTCGATTGCCGCTTCATTTAAGACATGAAATTAAGAGATGAGGGGCATGCAACGTGCAAGGCATTTAATTCACAGTTAATGAGGCGCTTTAATGTAAAGCATCAGGGAACTGTAGCGCACCAGGGTATCTCCATTAACCGCAAGGTCACCTTCCCTCTGTCATGTCTGTGCATCCACAGGGTCATCATTAAGACATCTCCTCCGTCGTATCTTTCCGTGAGGGAGGCAAAAGAGCTGAATGAAATGATGTCAGGAACCTGCTGCGTACACTCGTCCCCCGTGTTCAGTTTAGTTGACCATAGGTATGGACCTAAAACACTGGCATGATTGGCGCCAAAAGTGAAGGATCATCAATAGACGGCGCTGTTTGACGAGACATATTACACCAGGTTTGATCCTAGTTGAGAGTAAACTTTTCATTTGTTCCTGACTTCATGATGCCCGCTGTTAAAGTACATTTCTAATGATGAAAGTTCACAGTTGCTCATGCTGTCGATAAATAAATCACCGGTTTGAATTTTTACTTTCAGAAGAAATTACCTCCAGCTCTACATGTCAGGGATGTTACAAACATTGCCACATCCAATCATAAGTTAGCTCTTTTTTATTTCAGATCTGTCGCCATAAATGTGGAAGAGGAGATGACGGGAGTGCGGGGACTTTGTACCTGTTTTGGAATGCACAACATATTCTGCGCAAAAAAGGAACCGATTTTATAAATTTACCAATACTGTGAAGTTCCTATCAAATAGTATCACCTGAGGGTAATTCAGCATGAATAATTGAGCCTGAATGCGCTCTCAAGGAGCAGCATCTGATGGCGTGAGCTATTGAGGGCAATTCAGCTGAATGCACTGGATGAACATCAATTTATGTAACCGCACAATGTACAGACACTGGAGATAGGAAAGAGAATCACATAATGACACATTTTGATTTCCTACTGAGGTCTTTATTTATCAGGAATAGCACATATTAAGTGTTAAGTTCTCATATCAGACCATCCTAATTAGGCCGGGCTCGGTGGTGTTTCTCGACAACCCCAGGTAACCTCCAAGGAACCTGGAAGACGGACAATGGCAAATCTCAGCTTACCAAACTCATGCCACCGGAGAACATGTATGGTTGCTGACGAACCAAGACAACATTTACCATTGGATTAAAACTTAAGGCTCTACTGAAGAAGGGCTTGATCTGGCTTGTACTGAGAACCTGACAAACCAGGCAGAAACGAAGATATACGAGCTATTCACTCATCACCGTCATGATTCAAGACTTCGGATAAATCCACGGCCAAAATGTTCATATGGATTAATACTGTAACATTGGATTAAAACAAATGGGATTAACTTCATTGGATGTATAAAGAAGATTTCTGTACGAAAAAGGGATAAATTACCATTGGTGGATAACACATCAAAAAAGGAATTGTCAGGAACGAGATGACGACATAACAGACACTAAAATGGGGTAAGCAAAGTTATTTTATCAATCATAGAATTGGGTAAATGTTCTTTATCAATTAACATGCAATCAGACTTCTACCATCAGAATCTTCTTTTCAGTTTCGCTTTGTTTTTTTCTCGCTGTCTCCCAAATATTCACCCATAGTTGCACAGCCACTATCAACTACGAGAGAAATTACATCATTCGCCACTACGACCCCACTTACTACATTCCAAACTGTTTCTCCTGTTCCTTACAGACTTCTTAGACCAATAAAAGGCGAAGTACCAAAAAAATTTCCACATGTATCCCCCCCCCTCATCTTCACCGTACATGTAGGTCTACTCTTCTACCCCCAGCCTGTTCAGCCACCATGTAAATTTTTCTCTTGTATGTACATGTAATTATTGTACTCTGGGGTGGCCCACACGCTATAGTGGTCTCTTTCGGCCTTAGTGTGGGTCTCCCCGACCATAGAGTTTGCTTTCGCTCGCACCTCTCGTTAATGTATTCTTCTTTTTGGTGAAATAAATTTGAATCATCAACAAATCATCATCCCTCTCTTATGGTTCACGATGGAGTAACCCACATCAACAAAATACACATCCTCAAACACGGCGTCAGAGCATTAGGCAGACACCTCCTTGAATCTCAAGTCAAAGACAGAATTAGAATTAGAATTTGTTTACTGAATCAAAAACCCTCTAGGGGCATGAGAATTACAGAATATTTACAGTGATTGTGATTAAATGACAATGGTATACAATAAAAGTTACAGTAATTATACATATACAGAGCGACACGGTTACATATCAAATGGACCTTAACGTAAAACAATCTTGTAAATGTAATTGTGCTAGAGTACAGCATACGACAGGGTCCTCATTAGAGAGGAGCCAGATAAACTTGTCTTGATCCTGTAAATCCATAAAGTTTTTACACTTTGGCCCGTATTCTAGAAGCCTCCTTAGCTCAAAGGTCCACTTTAATCTTTTGTATTCTGCCCTGCAAACAATAGCTAAAGGTAAACCTTAGACTTAAGGAAGCTTCTAGAATACGGCCCAGGGTATTCATTTTGGTATAAAGAGATTCTCTTTCTATGATGTGTAGGCCTACTTTTCACACTTGGAAGTTCATCCTCAGTCTCCCAAAATTCTAAAGATGAAGGGCGGTATCTTTTCTACAGTGGGGTACAGTTGATAAAACACCATAGAGTTTTGCTGAAATAATCTTACATGTTACTACTGATCAGTCAGTATTTGTATGGATGATCAGCGTTGCCTTAGTTCCAACGCGTCATCCACTATTAAGTCAATTCTCTATGGCTGTCGGGCCGGGCCACAGAACTATGGGTACAGTACACGGGTCACATTCATCAATGACAAGTCTGTCTGTTGTCAGGCAATTATTGCTGGCAATGAAAGATGGCATCAGGACAATGGAAGGATTGTACAGGTTGTTATCTTGTCAGGTCTGTTTAATTAAGTATTTACTGGTCTTGTGTTGTCAGGAAGTAGTCACCTTGAACGGAGAAATATGGCTTTGAGCAGCTCGAGGCACTTTCTCGAGATCAACATCGACAAGCTAATACCTCGTGCAACGTTAAAATCACATCGCGTGGAAGGAAAAGTGGGCTTTCCTAAAAGGGTTCTGTTCAAAAATTTCGGCTTCTTCTTTTTACCAAGCCAGTGCCTTTCACAAGACCTCAAAAGAATCAGCAACGACTATTATTCATGTTAGTGTCTTCAGTGAAATTGCCAAGAGATCCGACGATTCGAACTGAAATGTTTAATTATTTATCTAAGGATTTCCACTAAAATGTCTAATCAAAGTTGGCATTTTACCTTGCACTTTCAACCAACCATTATGACCTCACAACACTACTCAAGAATTTCAGTCATGTCAATTACATGCGCACATCAAATGGAATTCGCTCCACTTAAGAAGAAAAATACAGTCTCTGCTTCAGTTAGGATGGATGAAGTCACCGCTACACAGCAGAGATATCCAACATAAAGCACAAAGAACGACACACAAAATGATATACAAGGAAACGTCGTCTCCAATTCTCGCAAATTTTCGACCCCAACCGGGGTCTTCCTCAGGCACGTTCTAGTCGAAGTTCCAGAAAAGACTGAGCTGGATCCCAAATGTTTATCTAAAGTATCTACATATAGCAGAGAGATAGTAATACATGTATACAATGTACATACTGTGGAATGTAAGTATTCTGAATGGTTGGTAGCATGGCATGTGCTGGTCACATTAGGGCCCTAAGTTGGCTCACAAAACTAATATGTTATCAAAAATTGTAACATCATCCGATGCAGGAGGGAATCTTCTTTGGAACCAGGTATCGCTGGTACGCGGAAAAAATCCCCCCGGAAAAAAACCCCCTGGAAAAAATCCACCCAGAAAAAATCCCCCTGGAAAAAATCCCCCCGGAAAAAATCCACTTTTTGGTAAAGTAGGAAAAAATCCCCCCGGAAAAAATCCCCCTTTTTGTCAAGTAGGAAAAAATCCCCC
>NMRB01003363.1:0-23489 GCA_002633025.1 Notospermus geniculatus | reverse complement strand
AGGTTATCAAGGATGCGCTTTCAGATTACACAATGACCTTGAAGGTCAGAGGTCAAGGTCAAACAGTTCTAAAGTGCAAATCTACTCAGAATTTCAGGGGAAAACTAATTAGAAGCCTGCATTAACCATCCCCTATTGGTTTAATCAAGGATCCCTGTTCCAGTTACGCAATACTTCTCAAGGTCAGAGGTCAAGGTCACAGATAACTAGCTCTAGAGTAGTAAACTTCTCATCGGAAACCATTGACATCGTTCCGATGTCCTTTTCTTGTTTTGGAGAAGGGTCTGTCTTTAGAAACATTACCAGTAACTTCATACCGGTAGCTATTATGAGGGGGGGGGCTGTCTTTAAAAACGTTGCCTGCAATTTCATGGACACTTTTTACGTAGGTAGTGGTAGTAATACCACAAGGGTTTTTTCGACTCTTTTATTGTCACCTATACAGACTACCTCCTAGGTGCATATCCCTTCACCAATGAGGATCATAACCCACTGCCTCAGTAGGTGTCACCAGTGGTTAAAAACTATTAAAATGAACGTGACATACATCCAGGTCCTGATCCATTTCCCACACAAAGGGCGTCCATTGTATAGGACCTGGTTACGATGTCCTGCACTCTATCGTAGTTTTGATCCCCATTCTTCACATGAGAGTTACCTCGCGGAGGGTTGCTTCTCTATGGTCAACCCAACCCCAGAAAACTAGATGGCCAGTCATTTGTCTCCGCGTAAGTTGTAAGGACACCAACAATGGTGAATTGCCCATCGAGAGCCAACTCACATGAGAAAACTCACGTGGACCAAAAAGTTAAAAGTTAAAGTTTGGGTTTATAGTCTGATATCAACAAAGGTAGAGGTGTCATCCGACTTCACACTTTAACCCCAGTCTATCCTGAAACCTTTCAGTAGAACTCAGATGAGCTGCTCATTCAGCGCATACAATCTGAGCATTTCCGACCGGTACCCATTTATACACCAGGGCCCGTATGCATAAAGGTGGAATAACGGAGGTATAGCTTATTCCAGGTATAACTTCACGGTTGTACCACTGTCGGTATGCATAATTGTGTGTTCAGATACACTAGATGTGCAGACCTGTGTAGACAGAGATGATCAGAAGCATTTTGGCTGTGTTGTGTGTTCAACAGCCTATTCTGGACCAGAGCTGAGAGTTGGCTGATTGGGATGTCCTTCGCCAGCCTGAGATACTTAGATCTGATGTTGTCTAGAGGCATTATAACCCGTGTTACCACCTCTCAGTAAAACCCTTGGCAGAAACACTGAGCCAGGATTCGAAGGTTGTGCTTTCGAGAGCTCTAATGCCTCGCAGAAGTTTGGTCGTGTACCAAGAACTGACCAGTGGTTGTGTCATCATCAGAAGAGCTGACCCGGTGTCAACTGAACAGAGATTCGCCTGAACATGTATGCTCGTTTGTCCATTTTGTATCATATATATACTGCACTAATTTTACCAACATTACACTTAATTTGAAACAAACATTGCATTCTTTGTATCATTCTTTGTATCATTTCTGCACCATACCTTTTGTTCGGTGTTTGCACAGTACCAGTGAAGAAAATTATATCTAACATTTTGCCTCTAGTGGGAACGACTTACATGAACGACCAAACTTCCTTCAAGAAGGGATGACAACGTACCAACAACATTCCTTTTTAATAACGTATACTTGTACAGGTAAATTTTCGTTGAGGCGAAATGCATTTCGAACTGTTTTCTTAACAAATCGTAACAGCTTCTGGGAGGCATGCCGACAAGCCAGGGCGAAAAAAAGACGTTTCTATGGTTGAACTTTTGTGCTCTCTCTTCTCTCTCTCTTCTACTGTGCTAATTTGTCTCACCCTCAATGAGAACGATCTTGACGTACCACCACTGGCAATAAAACCATGATGGTGTCTGGATTTTTTTTGCCTTGACTGACGTTGCACGGCATAAATTGTGGACATTTTTCTAGTTTTTATCGACAAGAAAATATCTACACTGGCATACCTTAGGGCTGTGGAGTTGCAGAAAACTTCTCAAGTATGTACTAAATGTTTATTCAATTAAAAAATAGGCATGGATGAGCTGCAAGCTTCCAAACCTTCAGATAAAGTGCTATTTCACGCAAAATGCCTGCCTCAATACATGATACTCTATAGTTTAACTGAGCTGGAGAGAATTACATTACGCCGTATGCGCCAAACGAAGATTTTCTTTAACTGAGGTTCAGCCAAAACTTTTCAATTCTTCAGGTTTGTCAGGGCATGATGTGACAATGGAAACGTTGTGGCTCAACCAATGTGACAGGTTTCAGGCGGTGATGAAAGTCCTGCTTCATTCACTCTGGTGCTTTTGGTATTGAACATGTCCTTCAGCCAGAGAAACTACAAATCACCATCAAGGAAAAACCCAAGACCTGATTCCATCAGCTGCCTGAATTCAGCAATCAATCGATTTTCTTCAAGATGGGTACTAGTAAAACTCTCCCATTGGACAAATTCAATCAAAGTTACTGACTGCAATTAATTCTACTGAGACTGAACGTCCAAAGCATGCTGTAATGCCACAATTCAGAAACCTTCTTAATATGTACGAATGTTTTTAACTCGCATCTGCAACAAGCCGATGCATTTTTAGCCCAGCGGGGTGGGCTCTTACAATGGTGCAGCATCCGTCGTCCGTCGTCGTAGTCCGTGAATAGCAGGGCACGTTTCGTAACCGCTGGGCCTATTGACCTGAAAATTGGTACATATCTACCTCTAGGTCAGATGATCTATGACACCAAGTTTCGGTCCGATTCGATTCTTCACTTGGCCACCAGGTAGCCAAAACCAAAAACACAAAAAGTGCAATAACTCCTGAACTAATTACTGGATCATCTCCAAACTTTTATCACAGGTGCATCTAATGAGGATAGGGCCTACGTGTATATGACATATGTAACGGGTTTTTGGTTTGACCTATTTTTCAAGGTCACAGAGGTCAGAGTTCAAAATATTGCATTTGGTGGCACGTTTCATTGCTGCTGGGGCTATTGACCTGAAGATTGGTACATATGTTGCCCTAGGTCAGATGACCTATGACACCAAGTTTCGGCCCGATTTCATTCTTGGCTTGACCACCAGATGGCCAAAACCGAAAACACAAAAAGTCCAATAGCTCCTGGACTAATGGCTGAATTATCTCCAAATGTTTATCACAGGTGCATCTAATGGGGATACAAGACATATATCACGGGTTTTTGGCTTGACCTACTTTTCAAAGTCACAGAGGGCGAAGTTCAAAATGTTGCCATTTGGTGGCATGTTTCATTGCTGCTGGGGCTATTGACCTGAAACTTGGTACATATGTTCCTCTAGGTCGGTTAAACTATGGCACCAAGTTTCGGCCCGATTCGATTCTTGGCTTCACCACTAGGTGGCTAAAACCGAAGTCACAAAAAGCAAAAGGTGAATAACTGCTGAACTAATGTCTGGATCATCTCCAAATTTTTATCATAGGTACATCTAATTAGGATACATGACATATGTAACAGGTTTTTGATTTGACGTACTTTTCAAGGTCACAGAGGTCAAAGTTCAAAATTTTGCCATTTGGTGCAGGTTTTATTGCTGCTGGGGCTATTGGCCTGAATCGCGGTACATATATATTCCTCTAGGTCAGATAACCTATGCAGTTCATATGAAACTGAACCCACAGTATGTAACTTTTGTTTAACAATAGCAACTAGAACATAGCAATTAGCAACATAGCAAATAGCAATTAGAACATAGAATGTTCTAACCTTGTTTGTAGATACCTTCTACGTACATGTAACTTCAAAACAAGATGTTTACATCTCGCATAAAAAAGTGCTTCTCACTGCACTAACGTGTCACTCCTTTCGCAACAAATGACAACAACACTCCAAATCACAACCCTGAATAAAACATTCAGGTGGGACGTCCAGTGGGATATGTGGTTTGAATTCTGATGTTCCTCACTTTGATGTTTGGGAATGTGATATAAATGGTCGCTGAGGTGGTTCCTAATTTTGCCGGCGAATGAAAAAAGATCGCTTTTTATCAAGTGAAGTCTCTGAGCGCCATGAAGTTTTATCATTCTATGATTAGATTCGATTGAACTATTTCAGGGCTTTGCTTGTTCAAAAAACTGTTAGTGCTAGACGTTATCTCTAACGTGGTGTTAACTGCAGTTAGCTTAACTGAACACCAAGATACATGCAGCACTAACGTCAAGTTCGTGACAAGTACTGTTTTGAAACTGAGCTCAGATAGCCAGAATGACAGTAAAGCAGATGCAATTGTGGACAGCACAAATCCATCAAATCTTTTCGAAAATGATAGATTTTGCCAGTTAATCCTTACTTTAGTCTTAATCTTGTAATGTACTTATAAGGAATCAATTTTTAAGTCTGCTGTCATTCCCTTCCCTGCATATCTAGNTCTTTCCCGTCTCCCATGCCGGAGGCTCCATCCATCACAATTCTCGCTTTGAACGTCTCCATTGTTTATGATGATTCCATCTCGGTTTGATGAATACGGCTGCATGACAATCACATACTATTGCTGAGGAACTGTCCACTTGAATGCTCCTTTCCTCCACATCGGGCCCATTTACTTCGCCGAACAAGACGTCTGAGAACCGTTACAAGACCACTTCGTTGGGAAAGATGCCAGGTGTGAATGCCTATAGCAAGCACTTCATATCTGGAAGTAGTTAAACTACTTCATGAGAACTGTCAACAGTACATAATAATTTTCACTGGCACGTTTAAAACGCGATTGTGAACACTCCTACCAAGGTTAGCACGCTATTGAAAGGACTGTTTACCATCTCAAGACGACAGGTTTTAAGATCGTTGCTCCACTTGACCATTATTGGGTGCAATACTGCAATCCACAATTTCAACGTTTAAAGCATGATCGTAAACACTCCAACGAAGGTTAGGCCGCTATTGGAGAAACTGCTTACCCTCTCAAGACGACAGGGTCGACGATCGTTGTTCTACTCATTCAATTATTGAAGTACTGGTTAGAATACATTACGCAGGTGTTTTGAGAGAGAGAGGTTGGAAGTGTTTGGAAGTATTGACCAAGAGACTTGACATCACACAAGTGACATCTAGCAGTATCCCACTGGAAAATGCTTTACCCTGCAGGTGATTGTGAAACACAACGCAATAATAGGGTATGTAAACCAATGCAAACCTACACAACACAATGTGGAACCCAAGGCAAAGTTACACAATACGTGTGGAAACCATGCCAAAGCAGGGTTTGACATAAGCCAAGGCCATTTTCCAAAACACCCTTGCTGGCCCTCTAAAGTGTTTAGGGCCATGGCTGGCTGACCCTTGGCCTATTGTGTGCCTTCATTTGATTAATGTGATAATAAACTGGGTCTAGCTGAAATTGACCATCCATGAACTTGGACAACAATCACTTTGGATTAGAATAGAGGGCCAGCAAGGGTGTTTTGGAAAATGGCCTTGGCTTATGTCAAACCCTGCCAAAGTTACACAATACAGTGTGGAAACCAAGGCAAAGTTACACAATACAGTGTGGAAACCAAGGCAAAGTTACACAATACAATGTGGAAACCAAGGCAAAGTTACACAATACAGTGTGGAAACCATGGCAAGGTTACACAATAGTGTGGAACCCAAGGCAAAGATACACATTAATACAGTGTGGAAACCATGGCAAAGTTACACAATACAGTGTGGAAACCAAGGTAAAGTTACACAATGACAGTAGGAAAGCGATGCAAACTCAATAGGAATGCAAACTTGCACAATACAGTATGAAACCAAGACAACGTCACACAATACAGTATGCAACCAAGTCAATGTTACACAATACAGTACCATAACCTTTAGCTTTGAATAAAACAACTGGGACGACGTGCACGAAGGAGCCTAGCAATCTGTAAGTGGAAAGAAACGGACAAAATCAAGAAAGAACAGTCGCCACGTTGACTTCCTCAAGAATTAGATAAAGACCATGGTCTTTACCATTTTTGGATTAAATGCATTGAGTTCTATCACGAAAAGCACCTCGGCAAACTCGCATGCAAGGTGAATTACCTCTAAGACAAAACTACAGGTAATCCAACTAATGTTTCCAAAGGAGCTGTACGTTTTTGTACCATTTTCTCAAGCAATGACCTTTATATAGGACATCAGAAAAAATTCGGAAAATCATGGAAGCAAATAATGAAAAACTGGAAATGGTAGAACAGGCAACCGGACTAATGTTTCCAAAGAACCAGGGAGTTTTCACCATTTACTCCAAGTAATGACCATCAGAAATCGGAAAATCGTGGATTAAGCAAATAAAAAATCTGGAGATGATACAGCAGGCAACCGAGTAATGTTTCAAAAGCAGTGAGTTTTTCGCCAGTCAAAGCAAATAAAAAATGGGGGATAGTACAGGATGCTTCGAGATGGAAACCCCATTGTCATCGGAGCTTTGATGAATTTGAACACGATACCGCCACACATCGTTTAGATTATACGAAAGATTGTCTCTATGGGATTAATGTTGATAATCCTTTCGATATTACCGGTAATCAAGTGTTGTATGTCAAGGGGCATGCTTGTGAGAGTCCTCGGAGTCCTTGAAGTGATGCGATACGGAGTAGAGGAAGGGAAGGCAGCCCCAGGCGTGATTTACATGGTAATGACAATATTGACACGGCTTCCTCTGCTTCTTTTGAATGACGACTAATTTCGCCTTGGAAAAGTAAGCCTTGGGTGATGTGAACAACAGGCCAATCAGCTCGTACGTACATGTATAGAGAGGTTTGTCAATACCAAGTGCTGCAAACTACAATGTGTTCGTTACCGTTATTTTGAAAAACTATCTGCGGTTACAACTCCTTATTGTGTTGGCGAAGATAATATTTACAATAAGAATACGATATTACGACATATTAGTTGAAGTAAGTGCAATGCTCCAGGCACATATCGAACAAAATGTAGGAGCTGTATTCAGATAAAGTAAATTTATTACAGGTTCTCTTGACCCCCGCCAAACGTCGCCAGAAAATTTTCCCGGATTTTCAAAAGTTACATTCAAGTACATTTTGTTGTCTACAGCAAATTTTCCCGAATGATTCTGATTTAAATCAAAGCTACATGTACCGGTATCTCTTTGCTTCGTATACTGCTAAAACCAATAACGCACCTCAAACAATGAATTACCAAGTAAGTAAGCACTTCCCCGACAGATACGGCGAGAGAAAAGTGTACCTCATTGTAAGTTTCACAGACATATCAAGTGATATTTAAATGCTGTCATTTTTCTTAGTGCCCTGAGGCCATATTTCGCCGACAGAATCTTCTTATCCGTAAAAAAGTCGTTCTAGCCGAAGCTCATATTTCTCACAATTTGTAATGTATTGTCAAATTTGTTTCCAGTTGCAAACACAACACTGTGAGAAAAATACCAGTAACGGGCTGACGGAAATGTCAAAACACTTAAACGTCAGTCTCGTTAAGTTTCAAATTTGCAACAAAATACTTACAAAAGTTGGTGTGTCCGCACTTTTTATAATTTTTTTCCTTCAATTCTACGAAGCAGTGTCATGGTTCTGAGCAACATTTTTTTTCCATTTTGATGAATACGTTGAGCTTTCTGCACTTTGGGTAGAGATTTTCAATCTGCATACAAACTCTTTTAAAACATCGGAAAGTGATAATAATGCAGATGGCAAGCTGGCATGAATTTAATATCGGCTTTTTAATCTTTACATTTAATCGCATGGAATTCTAGAACTGGGTAAAAATGATGCAGCGGTACAATGGTTGACCTTCACTACCGGTATCGATCGTGATTTCGTGTTTGCATTGCAAAGTTTGCAATGTTATTACATCGAAAAAAGAAAATCACACAAAGGTGAATGTCACATTGCCAAAGAAATTCAACACCAAGGTTGATTCTGTGACCGTTCATGCCGAAGACAGAAATTCATCTGCCACTACTGTGCCACTATAGTCTTTCCAACAAATGCTGCCACCACTATGTGCTGGAGATGTCTGTGCATCTCCCTCCGAAGTCTCGCAGCAAAGGCACCCACCACTCTGCTGCTAGTCTTGATGAGGATCTTCCAACAAATGCTGCCACATCTCCAACATAATGGTGGCAACAACTGCTGCCACCACTATACGCTGGAGATGTCTGTCCATCTCCGTCCGAAGTCTCGCAGCAAAGGTACCCAACACTCTGCTGCTGGTCTTAATGAGTGTCTTCCAAGCTGCCACATCTCCAGCAGCATAATGGTGGCAACAACTGCTTCCACCACTACGCTGGAGATATCTGTCCTTCTTCATCCGAAGTCTCGTAGCAAACGCGGCCACCACTCTGCTGCTGGTCACAGTCTCTGTGTCACTGAAGAAAGACCTCCTTCCGCCATTCTTGATCATGTACTGCAAAGGCTCCCACAATTTAAGGCGCTACTCCACGTTCCACGTGAGAATTTCCTCAGGCAAATCGGCTCGCAGGGCAAAATTTCAGGGTTTTTTGGCAATTTTACCATCGATATTGTTGGTTCCAACACGACTTACTCCGAGAACATGATCGCGATACAAACGACTTCTCAGAGTTCTTGGCTGCGGTGTCCATGGAGAGTAAAATCACGTTGTGGCGGACACCGAAAGAATTTGTATTGAAATATCAAGGCCATCATCTGTTGAATGACTCCCTCAGCATTGGACGGCAGATAAATAGACTGTTGAATGAATGTAGCTGGACAGATGGATGCCACTCAAGAATAAATAGATAAACTCCGACGACCACGGTCAACTTAGATAACCAAGTTTTAGCACTCAACACTTGTATGTACGGAGAGATGAACATCATTAAACGGTCATTTGCCTAAATCTACCTCATTCGATTCCCGCTTCATTTAAGACATGAAATTAAGAGATGAGGGGCATGCAACGTGCAAGGCATTTAATTCACAGTAATGAGGCGCTTTAATGTAAAGCATCAGGGAACTGTAGCGCACCAGGGTATCTCCATTAACCGCAAGGTCACCTTCCCTCTGTCATGTCTGTGCATCCACAGGGTCATCATTAAGACATCTCCTCCGTCGTATCTTTCCGTGAGGGAGGCAAAAGAGCTGAATGAAATGATCTCAGGATACCTGCTGCGTTCACTCCAGTGTTCAGTTTAGTTGGCCATAGGTATAGACCCACTAAACACTGGCATATTTGGCACCAAAAGTGAAGGATCATCAATAGACGGCGCTGTTTGACGAGAGATCCAATCATAATCCATCACCACAGGTTTAACCGACGCCGCCGTAACACACTTTCTGATTGGCTGAGATACGTGTACAAAATGTACACCGTATATTAATACTCGCGGCAGATTCCCATCTGGGATTCCCCGAATCAGACAGTTAACGCCGTCTATTAGTGGTACTTTGAGGATCACATCAACTGAAGCATTTTTAGAGCGCGGGTACGTAGTGGGTAGCGGTTGGAAACTCCAGGAGGAGTTTACCCGCTGCGGTGCTCGTGAGGTGGATCAACCATGAAATTGAATAACGGCGATATTTCCAATCTACATGTATATTTTTGGACTGGTGTAACGTTCGTCAATGTTCCTTTCGCTTAGTCTCCCCTGAACTGTTTAGGAAACGTTTGGAAAACGATTGACACGCGTGAGTGTGTTTCCCTGCTGTGATGTCGCGGGTAATTCTATCAGGGGAATACGTGAATGTGTTTCCCTGCAGCTGTGATGGCGCGGGTAATTTTATCAAGGGAACACCAACAGACGGGAAACAACGAGACATGTTACACCAGGTTTGATCCTAGTTGAGAGTAAACTTTTCATTTGTCCCTGACTTCATGATGCCCGCTGTAAAAGTACATTTCTAATGATGAAAGTTCACAGTTGCTCATGCTGTCGATAAATAAATCACCGGTTTGAATTTTTACTTTCAGAAGAAATTACCTCCAGCTCTACATGTCAGGGATGTTACAAAAATTGCCACATCCAATCATAAGTTAGCTCTTTTTTATTTCAGATCTGTCGCCATAAATGTGGAAGAGGAGATGACGGGAGTGGGATTTTGTACCTGTTTTGGAATGCACAACATATTCTGCGCAAAAAAGGAACCGATTTTATAAATTTACCAATACTGTGAAGTTCCCATCAAATAGTATCACCTGAGGGTAATTCAGCATAAATAATTGAGCCTGAATGCGCTCTCAAGGAGCATCTGATGGCATGAACTATTGAGGGCAATTCAGCTGAATGCACTGCATGAACATCAATTTATGTAACCGCACAATGTACAGACACTGGAGATAGGAAAGAGAATCACATAATGACACATTTTGATTTCCTACTGAGGTCTTTATTCATCAGGAATAGCATATATAAAGTGTTAAGTTCTCATATCAGACCATCCTAATTAGGCCAGTGGTGTTTCTCGACAACCCGAGGTAACCTCCAAGGAACCTGGAAGACAGATAATGGTAAATCTCAGCTTACCAAACTCATGCCGACCGAGAACATGTATGGTTGCTGATGAACCAAGACAACATTTACCATTGGATTAAAAGAGTATCTCTCAGTTAAGGTCTACTGGAGAAGGGCTTGATCTGGCTTGTACTGAGAACCTGACAAGCCAGGCAGAAACGAAGATAGATACGACCTATTCACTCATCTACGTGACGATTCAAGACTTCGGATAAACCCAAGGCCAAAATCACCGACTGGATTTAATACTTTGGATTAAAGTATAAGGATTGACTTCATTGGATGTATGAAGGAGATTTTTGTACGAAAAAGGGATAAATTACCATTGGATTCACTTCTGGTGGATTACTGTCATCAAAAAAGGAATTGTCAGGAGAGGAGATGACGACATAACAGACACTAAAATGGGGTAAGCAAAGTTACTTTATCAATCATAGAAGTGGGTAAATGTTCTTTAAAATCAATTAAGGCAATCAGACATTCTACCATAAGTATCTTCTTTTCAGTTTCGCTATGTTTTTTCCCTCGCTGTCCCCCAAATATTCACCCACAGTTTCACAGCCACTATCAACTACGATAGAAATTACACCATTCGACACTACGACCCCATCACTTGCTACATTCCAAACTGTTTATCCTGTTCCTTGCAGACTTCTTAGACCAATAAAAGACGAAGTACCAAGCAAATTTTCACATTTACGCCCCCCCNCCCCCCCATCTTCACACAACTCTTCTTTCCCCAACCTATTCAGCCACCATGTAAATTTCTCTCTTGCATATAATTATTGTACTCTGGGTGGCCCACACGCTAGTGGTCTCTTTTGGCCTTGAGTTTGGGTCTCCCCGACCATATACAAATGTAGTTTGCTTTCGCTCGCAACTCTCGTTAATGTATTCTTCTTTTTTGGTCAAATAAATTTGAATCATCATCAAATCATCATCCCTCTCTTATGGTTCACGATGGAGTAACCCACATCAACAAAATACACATCCTCAAACACGGCGTCAGAGCATTAGGCAGACACTTCCTTGAATCTCAAGTCAAAGACAGAATTAGAATTAGAATTTGTTTACTGAATCAAAAACCCTCTAGGGGCATGAGAATTACAAAATATTTACAGTGATTGTGATTAAGATAGGTAATATGACAATGGTATACAATGAAAGTTACAGTAAATATTATACATATACAGAGTGACACGGTTACATATCAAATGGACATTACGTAAAACAATCTTGTATATACATGTATTGTGCTAGAGTACAGCATACGACAGGGTCCTCATTAGAGAGGACCCAGATAAACTTGTCTTGATCCTGTAAATCCATAAAGTTTTTACATAGGGTGTTCATTTTGGTATAAAGAGATTCTCTTTCTATGATGTGTGCTTTTCACACTTGGTAATGAAATGAAGTTCATCCTCAGTCATCCCAAATTCTAAATTCTGCCCTCCAAAGATGAAGGGCAGTATCTTTTCTACAGTGGGAGTACAGTTGATAGAAGTAATAGCTACATACGTGGTGATAAAACACGATAGAGTTGTTGCTGATAAATAATCTTACATGTTACTACTGATCAGTCAGTACCAGCGTTGCCTTAGTTCCAGCGCGTCATATACTAAGTCAATTCTCTTTGGCCAGCAAGTCGAACTTTGGGTGCTGTACACGGGTCACATTCATCAATGACAAGTCTGTCTGTTGTCAGGCAATTATTGCTGGCAATGAAAGATGGCATCAGGACAATGGAAGGATTGTACAGGTTGTTATCTTGTCAGGTCTGTTTAATTAAGTATTTACTGGTCTTGTGTTGTCAGGAAGCAGTCACCTTGAACGGAGAAATAGCTTTGAGCAGCTCGAGGCACTTTCTCGAGATAAACATCGACAAGCTAATACCTCGTGCAAAGTTAATAAAATCACATCGCGTGGAAGGAAAAGTGGGCTTTCCTAAAAGGGTTCTGTTCAAAAATTTCGGCTTCTTCTTTTTACCAAGCCAGCGCCTTTCACGAGACCTCAAAAGAATCAACGACTATAATTCATGTTAGTGTCTTCAGAGGAATTGCCAAGAGATCCGACGATTCGAACTGAAACGTTTAATTATTTATCCAAGGATTTCCACTAAAATGTCTAATCAAAGTTGGCATTTTACCTTGCACTTTCAACCAACAATTATGACCTCACAACACTACTCAAGAATTTCAGTCACGTCAATTATGCGCACATCAAATGGAATTCGTTCCACTTGAGAAGAAAAATACAGTCTCTGCTTCAGTAGGATGGATAAAGTCACCGCTACATAGCAGAGAGATGTAATACATGTAGTATACAAATGTAGACACTGTGGACTGTAAGTACATGCATTCTGTAAGAAGAATGGCATGTGCTGGTCACGTTACGGCCCTAAGTTGGCTCACAAAACTAATATGTTATCAAAAATTGTAACATCATCCGATGCAGCAGGCGGGAATCTTCTTTTATTCGAACCAGGTGTCAAAATCTGGTAATACATGTATGAGCGACGCCATGCCGGGCGCCGGCCAAAACGTGAGAATACTACCATAACCCTGACCAACAAGAAAGTATTGTGATATTGGGAAACGACACCAGTCGTCGTGAAATTTGACCTTGAACCTATGATAGAAACAAGGGAGCTGATTGGCTCTAGCGGCTTCACCTTGACCCTATGAATAGAAACAATGAAGTTGATTGGCTCTATAACGGTTCGACCTTGATCCATGGAATAGAAATAACGCAGTTGATTTGATTTGACATCCGACGGTCTCAACGCACGACACATGTAACAAGGTAAGCAATTGACTTGCTGAGGCTTCCATCCTGACGAGAATATCTCATAAACCTTCCTCCCTGAGACAGCTGCAGATGTTGACGTACAAGTTACAAACAACATCCAAATGGTTCCCATTCCCTGCGTTCCGAACCCTGTTATCGACAAAGCCAAATCGGTGTCCGCACATGGTCACCAAATGCGACTTCCCAGGCCATACCAACGTCACGACATTTCTCGTAGTCACTTTATCACGTTCATTTTTGTATTACTACCTGTCAGAACAGGTGTGCTGTTCGATAATCACAAAGGCATATGTGAACAATGAACTTCAAGACGATAATCACTGGCATGTCGACCAATTCTGACCTCACTGATGGTTTTTGCCTCTCTTAAAGGGCCTCTTGAAGGGCTACGATATTTCCACTTTTTGTCGACAGCCGGCGCCACCGGCGGTGATTGCACCATTCTCCAACACCGTACTTTTGTCTTTCGCCCCAGTGTTGGAGAATGTATGATTACAATGCAATGCATACGTGGATACACTAGGAACGATAGTTACTCTACATGGGGCGAGGTTGATAAGCGGTAGTTTGATAAGCGATAGTTTAACAAAATTGTCAATAGAGGTCTCCCTTAACACGGGTATGTTTAGCGCAGGATATGGAAGGAATACAGTGCCCCTCTAAGTCACTTCTCATAATACCTATCAGCGGATTTGTAAAGAACTGTCAATTTTTGGGTATTACACCATATGGCCATCTCACGCTTCCAACGCAATAAGGAATCACCTTCTTTTTCGCACGCTGCATCCAGCTTACATCCCAATCCCAACCAAACCGAGCAAAAGTTCAAGTTGGTCAATTGCAAATCGGAAAGGAACAATCAGTGCACACCCAAGTGTGCTATATTTATTCATCTCACACTTTAACAACACAAAAGAGGATTACGTCCGCGCCTTACAATCCTAGTAGCCAATTAGAAGTAACTTTAGCTAATTCAGTCGCCAAAGTTGGCGTCACACGTGTTCAAACGGATTAGTGCATTGTGCGGATGGAAAGGTTATCAAATTGTTCCTCTGCAAAGTTCTTAAGGGCGAGCTGTCATTGTGAATATTGCTTCAATCCAGGCCCCTCTGAGAAAAGCAATAAAGACACCCCCAGTTGACTGTTTTTATAGTCCAATGTGATCACTGTGCTTTATAGACACAGAAAATGAGGAAAGTCCCAAGGAAGCTAAAAGGTTACGCATGTTCTTGACGCATTATAAAAAACCTGAGTCAACTCACTGAATACATGTAAGTCAGATTTTGTTTTCATGGTTATCTAGAGAGTTCGCCAACAAAATATATTGTGCTTCACAAAGATGGTTTTTAAACGACATTAAACTGCATTACCACAGCATCAGTAGATGATTCGATCCACTGCATTTTACACGATCTGTTTTTTGACTTCCATTGTTGTTTTCGTGATATATTAGCCCGATGAGACTGAGTAACCATTGAAGCATACAAACTCCAAGCAGAGGTAATTGAATCGGCCCTCTCAAGTCATAAATCATTTATTTTCAACGATAAAGGTCATTTTTCTTATACGTGGACAGAGTACATTTCCAACATAAAAGCAAGCCATCAACAGCCACGTTGAACGCATTCTCCTCTATCTAATCTTGATCAAAGAACTAATCAAATACCGATCTCAGAGTGGACGAACGCAGACTCTCCCAAAATACTAATGAAACGACGGAGATGCAATCAATAATTTTGGAGAAGGGTCTGTCTTTAGAAACATTACCAGTAACTTCATACCGGTAGCTATTATGAGGGGGGGGGGGCTGTCTTTAAAAACGTTACCTGCATTTTCATGGATACTTTTTATGTCGGTGGTAATACCACAAGGGTTTTTTCCGACTCTTTCATTGTCACCTATACAGACTACCTCCTAGGTGCATATCCCTTCACCAATGAGGATCATAACCCACTGCCTCAGTAGGTGTCACTAGTGTTTAAAACTAAAATGAAAGTAACAGGTCCTGATCCATTTCCCACACAAAAGGCATCCATTGTATAGGACCTGGTTACGATGCCCTGCCCTCTATCGTAGTTTTGATCCCCATTCTTCACATGAGAGTTACCTCGCGGAGGTTGCTTCTCTATGGTCAACCCAACCCCAGAAAACTAGATAGCCAGTCATTTGTCTCAGCGTAAGTTGTGAGGACGCCAACAATGGTGAATTGCCCATCGAGAGCCAACTCACATGAGAAAACTCACGTGGACCAGCGACATCGCACAGACGGACAGCGACAGACTCAGGACAGTGAAGAGCAATAAATCACCGCCGACCATGATATCCTGTCATGACAAATGGACTTTCTCAGATCAATCACACCTACAATGATGATAACAAAGTGTATGGTTTATTCTTCACGACGAACTATTGACAGCCGAACCACATCAATCAGATACAGCAGCAAAATAACAAATAAAAGATGTCACTCCCATGTTAAAATCAATCAATAAGATTGGCTTCAAACAAGGGCTAGAGGGGAAATCCCGTCAAGAATTTTTCTCTTGTCTAATGGTAACTGTATTCTTATCTCTGTAGACTTCATGTACAGCTGTTGCTGTGACAACTCCTCCGGTAATCAACAGTTTTTATAGGATACTTGAGAGAGGAAAGACCGTAATGGGTCTTTTGTTGGTTGGCGTAACTCAATTTTGTACGGATCTGGCAAATGATTGGGAGACGGCATGAAATGTGACCTGTGCCAGCAAAATGAGTCGGAATGCGCTGGAAGGAAGACTCAACATGACACCAGAGAACAACTCTAGAAATTGACACAGAGTCAAATTTCACAATGGCCACACAATACTGAAATCAACAATCCGTTGGTGCACTTTGGGTCTTCCTCTCTGCGGATTCCGACTCATCTTTTTGGCACAGGTGTAACGTTTTTCAGTGTGGCCGTTTTTCTGTGTGATTCCCATTGTTCGAAACACGCTGGGAAACGGACTCGCTGTTTCTCTGTGTGTCGTTCATTGTCAAGTCGCGGCTTATTCCGTCAATCTATTGTAATGTCACACTGGCACACGGGCCCCACTGAAAAACGTTACACCGGGTCACAAAATACTCGAAGAAAGAAGGGTTAATGGGTTCGAGAAGAACAGCTTGTCGATGAGAGAGCGGCAGAGTTGAAGACGATACGGAATATCGTGAAGTGACTAAAAATCGTCCCATGTCTTACACTTAGAATAAGTTCGGAACACTTAGCCAATGCTGACGATGTGAATCACAGAGCACCGAGGGTCTTGAATTTCTGACTTGTATGTCAGAAATGCTTGGAGGAGGTTGGAAGTAGCTGCGAATGTAGCGTATGGATATCGTTGAAGATATTCAGTAGCTATTCGGTTATTTTTAGTTGTTCGCAAAAGCTCTGGGGCCTAGTGTTTCATAAAGTGACTTTAAGCTAGTGGTACCTTTAACCAAATGGAAAATGCTTTGAGTTAATGGTAACATTAGCTTAAAGTCACTTTATGAAACAGGCCCCAGATTTGTATAGTAGATACACTGATTCACGTTCCGATGTTTTGTCCAGCTTGACTATCGACAGCCTGTGCATGATGGCCAGCACCGGCTGCAAACATCAACCTGACGTAAACGCACTGATTACGTCATCACAAATTGACGAAGGCTTACATGTAGATGACGTAATTAAGCTCTGTGGTCAACATAAATTACACTGTTTAAGCCGAGTACTTCACCAATTCTCAATCGGAATGAACCTTTAATAGTCTCATTAAGGAAGGACACCAGCTGTTTTCTTCCCCTGGTAAATGTAACTTGAAACAAATCAAAGTAAATAGAGATGACACCTTTTTCATGATGAACTGAGTGTATTTTGGTCCGAAGACCCGATACAAGCTTTCGTCACTTACTGTGACTTCATCAGATGAAGTCACAGTAAGTGACGAAAGCTTGTATCGGGTCTTCGGACCAAAATACACTCAGTTCATCATGAAAAAGGTGTCATCTCTATTTACTTTAATTTATATCATGATGATGAACACGGCATCCATTCCAAGTCATTCTTGAAACAAATCGATTAACTGTACATGTAAAGTATCAGAAATAACCGTTGATTCAACAACAAACACTGTCCAATAAGATTTAAGATAATTGCAGTTGGGATTAAATTGCGGAGGAATATGCGGATAATTTTCGTCTTTCAGTTGCCCTGAGCATGCTATACTGCATTTCTTGAAAGAGATCAATGTGAATGATGTTTTCTTTGAGGTACATATATCCAGGTACCAACTCGTGTGGTTATTGAACCAACGTTCAAAATGTAAACAAACATCACTTTTGATCGTCATCTGTTTATATCTCGTGCGTAAAGGCTTTTTAAAGGCTACTCCACCCGATTTCAACAACAAACCAAACGGGAGAGCGAGCAATAGCAATCCACTCGATTACGATCCCAGCCTGCCGTTTCTGGCGCCCCATAGGTGTCCTTGGGTCTGTTCCGGTCAGCCTCACCTCCAAGTAAAATCACCGGAAGTACATGTACAACTAAATTACCTGGAAGCGGCGTGGTCGTCATTCACGAGCGTTTGTTTCCATTGGTCAGCCTCGCTTCCAGTAATATTTTGGTACTTCTGGGGCCGGTTGCACAAAAGCATACTAGGCGTAGTATCATTCTATCTCCTAGTTGGCTTCTAACTTTGTATGCGTGCAAAGTTAGAAGCCAACTAGGAGATAGAATGATACTACGCCTAGTATGCTTTTGTGCAACCGGCCCCTGGTGTTTTAACCTGAAGACGAGGCTGACCGGAACAGACCCAAGGACCCTTACGGCGGCAAGCTGAGACAAAAGGGCGTACTGCTAGTATCTGCTGAATCAAGTTCTGTTCATGCCTACATGTCAAGCAATCCCGAGGAAAATGAAAAGGGAAAGAACTTCATTCTTTCGAGTTGCAGTGCCCTCACCGCTATGCTCTTGAACAAAGCTTTTACCGCGCGTTCAAAGTCGAAGTATGTTCACAAAGCGGTAGCTTAAAATTATTCCTTCTTACTTGATACAGATACTGCAGTCTAAAAAATACAAGTGTGTTGAATTCTAATGCTCAGTGTTGCAAACTTTCTGGCTTTTCAACCCACTTGAAGCAAAACATCGTGTAATCACGTCAAACATTTCCCCGTTGGGATAATTCTATTGAAAGCGACAATCCAAACACAAGGATACAAATATTACGAACATCCATTGAACATTTCATGAAAAACTAATTCTGCGATTGTCACAACGACAACAAAAACAGATTAGGACATCAAATATTCATTTATCCCATGGCGGCTTAACCCAAAAAAAACAAGTTGTGGAGGATGTATGTACATGTACGTCGATTATCGTTAACCCAATTGAGTTGAAAGGATACAGAGCTTTGATGTAATCTGTTGGTTTAGTGATATCCTCATCCACAGAGAGAAAGATGCAACAAATTTTTTTGCAATCAGTCAAAGATAGAATTTACTCGACAATGTCCAAGACTAGTATTTGTGAAAAAATAAATCATCTAGTTAAATCCTATCTAATTCTACAATCATACAGGAAGGGAATATTTGAAGTATTGTAACTTAGTGATACGTGTGATGATTCCTGTGGGCTGAAAACACTCAAGGTTTTTGTGTGTGTGTTTTTGTTTGGTGTTTTTCTTCATTTCGGCAGGGCTTTAAATAATTTGGAAAAGCAAAGAGTATCGTACTCTTCAGAATTTGAAGCGTATTTTCACTCCTTAAAGGAGCCTCCTTTAAGGAGTGAAAATACGCTTCAAATTCTGAAGAGTACGATACTCTTTGCTAAATACTCTTTGCAAATACTCTTTGCTACATGTGTATTCCATTAGTAAAGTATTGCAAACTGATAAATCTCAAGGAGTATTTCACCCTTTCACTTCTGGAATCCGAATGGAGGAGTATTTTGAGATTTCAAGGAGTATTTTAAGCAAATACTCCTCTTATCTTAAGGCTGTTTCGGATTAGCAGGGTCATTTTTTTTACCGCGGTGAAGAAAGCCATTCAAAGCATAATGAGCACTGAAGCAACATAGACCTGACAAAAAGTCGAGGGAAAAAAAGTTCATCAGGGTACCATCCCACGACTGTTAGAAGTCAATGCATGTAGTGGAAAAGGTCCGGAACGAAATTTGATTGGTTGGTGCCCTATTTGGAATATAATAGGAATTCCCTGACACATTAAGCCATGCACGTCGACATGGTCGAGGCCTACAAAAGGAAACCACAGTATTAACGAGACGTTCGTACAATACAACTATTTGGTTCCTACCAAATATGGCAAACAATGGTTTGAAGACAAAGAAGTTAACATAGGTATTTTGGGCGAAAGGATTTGGTGAAACCTGTGACAGCTATCGGCTATACCACAATGTTTATATGCAGCGGGAATTCCCTTCTCCATGATAACGTTAATATTGTTCGGCGATCTTATTCCAAGATTCAGTAAATTCAGTAAATTGCATCAACTCTCATGCTTCCGAGCTAAACTGCCGGAATTTTAGTGCCGAAGGTTGCATTTTTCTCAGTTGAGTATTATAAAATCAAGATAATGTCAACGTCTTGCAATAGATAAACATGTTTAGAACAATTTGAACCTATTGGTAATCTGAAGTTCGATCTGATGACTTCAAAAAATGCATTTGAAGTGTGATAAATTTACAGTAGAGGCCTCCTGCGCATGCCCAGATTGACTACTTCCGGTCTTCAATAATATTCTATTGGCTTTGCTGTGGAGGTAGGCGTCAACTCCGCCGATTTGGCTGCGTCACCGTACTATTTTTAGGAGGGCTTTCCCCATGTTGTGGCCGTTCTCCGAAAGGTGACGCCTCTATAGCAAATTCCCTTCCTAACAGTCGTGATCCTGCATGATTAGTCAAGTATTCTCTCATCTAACACATGTGGAGAAACACTATTTGCCAACAACGGACATTGCCTTTTAGCAAGTCTAATCATATGTAAGGGCTCCCCAGGCGGAAGCAAGAGGAGTACAAAGGCATTAGACCTAATGGGTTTTTTCTGCTGTCACTTGGCTCGGCAAAGGCATTTTTTACATTAATATTTGGTTGGATCAGCAACTAAAAGAAAGAGTACCTAAAAAAACCAAAAGATCACAAATCTAAAGAGCCGAATACAGGAAGGCATGGTAGGGTAAAAAAATCTTGGCTTGCAGTCAGTTAAGACTTGAGCCAAAAGCTAGGCGGTATCTACTTGGATTCCCTGTAGCACTGTAATTTTTCCATTGACCTAACATACTCTCTTTCATTCCGATTACAATGTTCTCACAACTTCCCTGAATGTAATTTTCTTTTCTCTGTTCCAAGTCTAAAGTGAGTCGGCAGAACCGACAACTTTGTATTCCAGAGATACAGCAGTGTGAAGAAGACACAGATAGTGTCGAAAGCACGTATTGGGTCATCGGACAAATATATTTGATCATGAAAAAGGTGCCACCTTCTCTTCTTCCTAACTATACAACAGTCTGTAATCATAGACAGTGATCTAGGCTCACGACATGAACAGGATAGCAGAAAAGTTTAAGACATGCAGTTGTGATGTTTGTATGATGGGTTTGGCCAGAAAAACTAAATACATGTAACGAATTCTCATGAAAGCATTTTCCCTTGTACATGTATCCATAAACTGTACCAAAAATTCGTGAGCTGGCTTTATATGAAATTTAAATCTTGTTGTATCAATATGCTTTCCAAGTCGGGAACACGAAGACGGCCAAGAGGAATGGTGAACAGCGAAACAGTACATACCGACATGAGAAGGGTTGGCAGAAAAGTTTCAGAACAGTTCTGATAATATTACCATAGTGGATTTGGTCACGAAAATCATCTTGACTAATCAAGGCCTCCGGTCACTCCGCCGTTCGAACTACGCTCCCTTCACCCTTGACGACCACCGTTTGTCATCCTGCTCGCAGACAGGTCGTTCCACGGACCGCAAACACCCCCACCACTGTCAATGATAAATGCGTGTAATTCAATGTTTTGTGAATAAAACATGCATTAACTTATTAGATTATTCTTCATTTTGAGATTTTCATCGATCCAAACCTCACAATGTTCCTATCTTCGTCATAAACCGCGCTTTCAGTAACGTTTGGCTGCTTCAGCCGCCACTCTCATGGGCGGCAAATGCGAGCGATAAATGCTACGGTGGTCGGCAAGGGTGGATGGAGCGATAGTAGGAGTGACAGGAAGCCTTGGTTGGGCAAGATGGAAAATTAAACACATGATGTATTAACTGGAACTCCCATAACCGGTTTTCCCTTTTTTTTATCCATTTTAAGAATTGTACCAAAAGTATTAGGGAAATGGGGGATCTGGATACAAGGAGAAGATTTAAGAGCACAGAGGCACTGGAACCAGTCGAAAATTACCCTGAAATGGGGCCTTGAAATGCGTACTTGGCAAATGTGAGGAGGTCAAGGACAAAGTGCGTCTTCCCACAGTTTGTTACACCAGAGATAATTGCGTTGTAAGGCTCAAAATGAAGAGTTCTCTAAGTTTAAGTTTCATAATATTTATTATTACGAATTTCCAAGTATTTCAGGGCANAGGGTATTTTTCGACTGGTTCCAGTGCCTCTGTGCTCTTAATCTTCTCCCTGTATCCAGATCCCCCTCCCCATTTCCCTAATACAACCAAATATTTTTCAAGTCAGGAACAAGAAACCAATTAAAACCTGTCGAGAGGAATGGTGAAAGGTCTGGTAAGAAGATTATGAAATGGTACAATTTCCACACAACTTCAAAGTTTTAACCCAATAATTTATTACCTACTTGTGCAGGTGTTTGCCGTCGCCTCAGTTGTCAACTGTGGTCCTTGGCAAGGAGGCTGTTGAATATGTACGACAGCAGAAATTACCTCGCGGTAAATGTATGGAGATGAAAACGAAAGGTTTTCCTCGATTGTAGTTGATACAGGGATAAGGGGAACACAACTGTCGGGATACATGTATAAAAGGAGGTGGAAAGTAGATACATGTATATAAAATTGTACATGTACATGTATCCTCACAACTTAAATTTCTTTCCCAACAGTTCATGACTAACACACCTATGCAGGTGTTTGCTGTCATTTTATTTGTCGTTGACTTCCCCTGGCAAACAAGCTGTTGATGTATCTGACAGCATCATATTTGTCCAACAATATTCGTCCGACCAAATTACCTCGCGGCAAACGTACAAATGGTCAAAAAGACAATAAAATATTTCTCAATCTATACTTTACAGTCGTTGAGCTAAAAACTAAAAGCACTTAAAGCGAATCGAAAGCGAAAAAAATTGATTTAGAAATAGAATTTGAAAGGGGACGAATTTTCAGGAAAAAATGTAAACAAACTTCTCCAGAATGTCAACAAAGAAATTTCCGTGCATTTTGATTGGCTGAATTTTGTGTTTACAAACACCAGCCAAATGTAAACAAAATCCGCTATCGATTCGCTTTAACGAACCATGCGAACGTAGAGCTGATAATCTTAATGTCGAAGGGGAAGGCGATATTTTCTGTGAGCAGAATTTTTTGAATAATGAACAGAAGAACTTCCATTCACATCATTCTTTCCCAAGGTGGAAGATTTTGAGTTATTCCGAGCAGAAGACAGAACCTGCTAATGCGTTAAGTAATGAATTAATAAGAGGAACAAACCATGTTGATTTCAAAGAATACCTTATATCCCGAAAGACCAGACATGCTGAATCAATTCATTCGGTTTGTGTCTCGTCAAGCAAACAAAATCTGCCGCCTCTAGTTTCTTCAAACTTCACAACTTGGAAACATTTGAAATGCAATAGAACGTTTCTGTTGAAAGGATGTCGAGAACTTCATATCTTGGCAGTCACAATTTTAAAGCCTGAAATATGCGTTAGGTTTTGTATCTCGGGACGGCAACGTCGTATATTCATGCTCGAAAGACTGTTCAAATCTATCTATTTGAATGGTCTAAGTTACCAATTAGGCATGGAGAGTGTTGCTACACATAAAAGAATGAGTTGAAGCATGTTACCATAAAGGAATCAACCATAAAGGTTTAACTGCGTACGATGAGCTTACTGAGGGATACACTTCCTGTGTTGCCACCAGATGTCTCTCACTGCCTGAATTTTGGCTTTACGTAATAGGCACGAGCTTC
>NMRB01003362.1:27693-66202 GCA_002633025.1 Notospermus geniculatus | reverse complement strand
TAGAGTTTGAATACCGGTACTCGAACTGGAAGGTCACGACGAACCGTTGTTCCTGATAGGCAACGGAAGCGCTATCAGACTTTCTGTGTGGTTGGCCTTGAAGTTAACAGATGCAGGGCGCACATCTGAGAGAGAAGGCCTACCATGAGGATATTATATTGGCATTCCATCACCCACCAAAATTCCGTGCTGTAGATATGGTGCTTATGATAGTGTGCATAAACTTTTGGTGTGAGGACAATCTTGGTCTCCGAAACACTGTTTTTTGTGGCTGTTTGGTTCGTCTCTCCTGCAGATGGCGTGAAAGAAAGTGTTAAATGATGCTGGGCTTTCAGAGTGGTGCAGATCAGCGCCTCTCACCTAGGAGGTCTCAGGTTCGACTCCATTGGAATCAGTTCTTCAGTGATGCGTTGCACGGCCGATATTCCGGTTTCATACTTGCACGCCACCTGTCGGCAAGACGTTTCTTATCCAAACACCCCCTCCAGATATTCCCACGATCTCTCGATGTTGTACCATATTAACCCCTGCTGATTCTATATGTAAGTAATGTATTCCAAAGATCATCATGACGATATTTCAAACGTGTTGTGGACCATTTAAAATTTCCGCTTTTCGACATGTAGTGTGTATTTTTATCAAGCAGTTCTTCATATAAAACTATTCCGTAAACGTTTGAGAAAACGTGAATCTTTTTGTGGGTTTAATTTAAAGTTCCAATGCTGATTGTAACTTTTTTGCTCATTCTTGAAGTCTGTTGACACCTGCACAGGGGTGGATCCAGGATTTGGGGAAAAGAGGCAGCGCCTTGTGCTAGCAACATTAAAATTTATGGTGATTTTCCAAGATTTGTTGCAAATTACATGTACAGAATTTCACGTTTGATTTTACAGATTTTGTTGGCCCAAAGGAAGGATGCCTGCTCTGGGCCCCACCTCTGGATCTGCACCTGCCACACAGGTGTGGGTGTGCCAGCTGAGCACCAGCCCCACAAGCCTCTTGTTCATTTTCCATGTTATTCCTCTTCTCTTGAATCTTTGTGCAAATTGTATTTTTCTCTCTATTTTTCTACCCGTCTGGTTTATATTTTACTACTGTGTCATGTGCTAACTTGATGTGAGTGTAACAAGCTAATTATGGTTCCCGATCACTAAGATCGGGAACCATATTGTTTTTGGTCATGGTGTCTGTGTGTGTATCTGTGTGTGTGTCTGTGTGTCTGTGTGTGTGTGTGTCCGTCTGTCACGCCTTTATATCTTATCTCCTTCAACAGCTACAGCTCTGGTAACACATCCTACCCCTAGGTTTGTCAACCTGGGCAATCCAATGAGCTAATCATTTTCAACATCAGATGCCTCCATCATGATGTAATCAACATATCAGACTTGATATTTTGTCCGTCACGCTTTTATCTGATGGCATAACTTGGCTCCTTTAGCACATAGAGCAATGGAAATAAACTCTACCCCCATGTTTTCTCACCCTAGAAATTGAATGGGCTCATTATTTTTTCTATTGGATGCTCAGATCATGGTGATATTGATATATCAAATTTGAGAGTTTCAAATATCGTAGTTCTAGTTATCATTGTCGTTTACCTCTTTGCCGTTATTGACAACAATTGTCAACATCAGCAAAGATTTTCATCATCATCATCATCATCATCATCATCATCATCAACATCCCCATTGTCATCAAAATTATCATCATCATCAACATTGACATCATCATCATCATCATCGTCGTCAGCTTCACCATGGTTCCAGATCATCAATATCATCTCTTTCAATAGCTACACCTCAGGTTACACGTCGTGCCCCTAAGTTTCTCAACCTCGGTAATCCAATGAGCTCATCTTTTTCAACCTCAGATGCTAGGATCATGATGTAATGGATAAATTCAACTTGATATTTGTCCATCACACTTTTATCTGATACCATAACTCGACTCCTTTATTTAACACGTAGAGGAATGGAAATAAGTTCTACCGCTAGGGTTTTTTACCCTAGCAATTGAATGGACTGATTACTTTTGAACTGAGATGTAGGGGTCATGGTGATATCGATATCACAAGTTTGATATTTTGAGATAACCTGCCATATTGTCAACTGAGCAACATAAAGCAAGTCGTCATGCCTCCCTATCCGAGGATTGGACTGTGTTAAAATTCCCAGCCTCTAGTGTCTCGTTGACTGAGATATCATGAGATTTTGATATATCAAACTGATATATCAAACTTGATAATTTGAAATATCTCTGCCTTTGGTAGAGAGAGAGGCATGATATCACCAATACTTAGGTTATGGGGGATGCCCATTTCAATTATGCAATGAACTTGATGATCAGGGCACCAAGGTCAAGGTCAAACTTCACAATTTGAAATATCTCTGACTGTGGCAGTGATAGAGACATGATATGAGCCATACATAGGTTATTGATGATGCCCATCTCGATTATGCAATGACCTTGATTATCAGAGGTCAACGTCAAAGTAAATTTGAAATTTCTCCGCCTGTGGTCGAGATAGAGACATTGCATCACCCATACTTTGGTTGTTGATGATGCCCATTTCGATTATGCAATGACCTCGATGATCAGAGGTCAAGGTCAAACATGATAATATGAAATATCTCTGCCTGTGGTAGAGATAGAGACATGATTTCTCCCATACTCAGGTTATTGATGATACCCATTTCGATTATGTGACAATCGCGATGATCACAGGTCAAGGTCAAGGTCAAATTTGAAATATCTCTGCCTGTGGTAGAGGTAGAGACATGATCAGCCATACGTAGGTTATTGAGGATGCCCATTTTGATCATGCAATGACCTTGATGATCAGATATCAAGGTCAACGTGAAGCATGGGACGAGTTATTGGCATGAGATCAAGTTCTATGGGATTCATCATAATTCATCAGTCATTGTATCCTGATCGCTGTCAATGTATCCTGATCTCTATTAGTGTATCTTGATGTCTATTAATGGATCGTTCATGTAGAAGTACCTGTACATCAGGAACCATACAACATTTACAATGTCATCTTGGTGCATACCGACTTCAAGTTTAGTTGCAACTTAAATTTTCTAACTTGAGCTCAATTTTGGCTCAAGCCGCAGTGGTGCATACAGGCCAGCGAGTCAACTTGCGTGAGAAAACTCTCCCGTGGATGGGCACCTTAAAGCCTGCCGCACACTGGAGCCATCTGCTGAGCAAAAAGTCATTCCATACCATGCAAGCTACCTGCCGAGCAAACGGTCTCGAATGACTTTTGGCTCAGCAAATACCCCAATGTGCGGCAGGCTTATGGTTAACGTTGACTATAGAACACGTAATTACCTCACCAGCCCAAAGCCAACAGGCACTGTTACGTGAAGTTGTCGATCTTTTCTAATACCCCAGTGTCATTTTCAGGTTCATGCACTGTGTTCACTGAAGGAGTGATCGTAAAATAGAATGCTTGTCTGGCAGGAAACATAACCTGAAAATGACATTCATTTGGCTGTCAAAAAGATCAATACCCCATGGTAACAGTGTTGGCTTTGGTATTTTGAGGGGATTACGCATTTCTACACATTCAAAAAGTACAGCACTCCTACCACAAATTCATGGCCAAGGAGATCGGTACTTTCCGCATGACCTCTCATTCATAATTTCTGTACACTGTTGGTAGTTTTCCAAGACTGACCTTTTAAAAAAGAGAGTTACAAATTAACATTGTTCAGCTGACTGCATGGAACTTCTGTCTGCTATTGTGATAATGGTCATCATGTGCCAAGGTGTAAGGGCATTCATAAACGTGTTTCATTGTGCAATCAAGTCTACATTTAAATTTGTAAAGCTTTTGGCTTGTTCAGCATTCAATATTGATGCGACCATTCATCGCTGAATTATGTGATTGCTCAAGTGAGTTGTGGGGAAACCGGTACAACACTATATAAGCCCCAAGCTCATGAATTTGAATCATACCCTCTACAGCTTTGCCGAAGAGTGTACAAGGGAGTTTTACCTTGTTGACTGGGTCTGTGCAGTAGACGTGTTATAAAAACGAGCGAAGTTCTCCTCCTTTGGACATTAACTAACTCAAGACTAACTGCTGTTCCATTTTGTTCGTCTGCTGGACGTTAAACGAGCACTCGTTGTCTACTGGACGTTAAACAAGCATTCATTGTCTACTGGACGTTAAACAAGCATTCATTGTCTACTGGACGTTAAACAAGCATTCATTCATTGTCATTGTCTACTGGACGTTAAACAAGCATTCATTGTCTACTGGACGTTAAACAAGCATTCATTGTCTACTGGACGTTAAACAAGCATTCATTGTCTACTGGACGTTAAACAAGCATACATTGTCTACTGGACGTTAAACGAGCATTCATTGTACTGGACGTTAAACGAGCATTCACTGTCTACCGGACGTTAAACGAGCATATTTAATGACTACCTGACATAAGTTGATCATCATAACGTAAAAAAGCTGTTGAACAGAACTGAGCAAAATAACAAAAATGCCAATGACCATAGAAGAAAAGCGCCAAAAAGCTCGTGAGCGACAGCGCCGATATAGAGCTGCACAAAGTTCTCAACAGAGAAATAAACGTTTAGAGCAAGACAGAGAAAGAAAGGCAAATCAACGTGCACTTTCTACGAAGATCTCTGAAACAGAAAAGGTAAAAGCAAACGAACGAAAACGTAGAAATTCATCTGAAGTAGATGTAATTCCTCGCAAGAGTATTAAAACCAGTGATGCAATTCGCAAAGCAGAAGCGCGTGCAAATGAAACGCCTGACCAAAGATTGCTCCGTCAATCTAAGAATAAACAACACACAGCTATAGGACGACAATCAGAAATGCCTGAACAAACTCTGCTGCGTCAGTCCAAAAATAGACAACGAACAACTGAATCAAGAGAATCAGAAACACCTGACCAAACTTCTCTGCGTCAGTCCAAAAATAGGCAACGTACAACTGAATCAAGACAATCAGAAACACCTGACCAAACTCTCTTACGTCAGTCAAAGGACAGACAACGTAGAGCTACAACAAGACAATCAGAAACACCTGATCAAACTCTATCACGCCAGGCAAAGAATAGACAATATACAACTAAATCAAGACAATCAGAAACACCTGATCAAACTGTCTTACGTCAGTCAAAGGACAGACAACGTAGAGCTACAACAAGACAATCAGAAACACCTGATCAAACTCTATCACGCCAGGCAAAGAATAGACAATATACAACTAAATCAAGACAATCAGAAACACCTGATCAAACTGTCTTACGCCAATCAAAGAATAGACAATATACAAATAAATCAAGACAATCAGAAACACCTGATCAAACTCTGCTACGTCAGTCCAACGACAGACAACGTAAAGCTACAACAACACAATCAGAAACACCTGATCAAACTACATTACGTCAGTCAAAGAATAGACAATGTACAACGAAATCAAGACAATCAGAAACACCTGATCAAACTACGTTACGCCAATCGAAGAATAAACAATGTACAGCTACAAAAAGAGAGTCAGAAACACCTAATGAAAGTGAGTTGCGTCAATCCAAGGATAGACGATGTAAAGTTCAAGCAAGGAAAACAGAGACAACAGAAAAAAGAAGTGCACGCTTATCTGTCCGTAGAAAATCGTACTCAGTAAAGAAATCTGTGACAAATTCATGTCAAAAAGCAGCAGCAAAATTCAGAAATAAATTAAAAGACCGACCAAGCTATCCTTGTGCTGTTTGTTGTCGTTTGATGTTCAGATCATCAGTGTATTTGTTTCATAGAGAAAAGTACCAGAAATTTCAAAATGAAAAACCTGAGGTGGCTAAAATCATGTTTGAAACAGAGAACATGTATAAGACAGAAGAAGGCATGTTCATTTGCAAAACATGTGACAGAAGACTGAAAGGTGGACACATTCCAGCTCAAGCCAATGTAAATAATCTACAACTAGATGAAGTACCAGATGAGTTGTCAGATTTAAAACCACTTGAAAGAAGGATTATTGGTCAACGAATCCTGTTCATGAAGATGGTAGCCTTACCAAGTGGCAAACAGAAAGCAATACACGGTGCAGCTGTTAATGTACCAACGTCACTTGAACCTGTATGTACAGTTTTACCAAGGCTACCAAGTCAAGCAAATATTGTCCCAATGAAGTTAAAGAGAAAACTTGTATACAAAGGTCATTATCTGTATGATTACATCAGGCCTCAGAAGGTCATGCGGGCACTTATATGGTTAAAAGAGAACAACACTCTATATAAAGACATTGACTTGAACTTTGATTGGGAAAAGGAATGGCAAGATGAAGACAGTCAATTATGGAATGCTATCACTCTTGATGAAACTGCAGAAGAACAAATAGACGGTCTATCAACTGACGACACAAATATACAAGAGTCAGATCATGTTCAAATTCCAAGAGCGGCTGAAAATTATCCAACAGGAGTTTCACAGTTACCTGTACCAAGAAACATTGTTACCCTAGCAGCACAAAGAAATTACACTGTCCAGAATGTACCAGGTGATGGCAATTGTTTTTTCTCTGCTGTTAATTTGACAATGCAAGGAGCAGGTCTTCAGACTGTTGCACCGGGTCAGCTTCGTAACAATCTCGTTAACTTCTTTAAAGAAACAGAAAAAGAGAACTACCAAGGGTTCATTGCTGATCCAACTGACGTAGGACAAAATTCAATAGACGTAGAGTCTGCTGGAGACTTAGATGTAGCAATCGCCCGTTTACCAGATCCTGCTGATAGACAAGAACAAATGTGGTAACGATACATTGATAGACTTGAACACCAGAATGCATGGGCTGATAATGTCTCTGTTCAGGGTATGAGTGACATGTTGCACATTGAAATCAGAATACTAGCCACTCTCAACCCAAACCAATTCACCATCATTCGACCAAAAGCGTCTCAAGTGAATGAAAGTTTACCACATAACATTAGGTCTGATTGACCAAATGCATTATGTAGCATTGTGTCCGAATGATGAAGAAGAGCCAAGTAGGCCTGTCCATCAGAACATGAATAATGAAGAATCAGAGGAAGACGAAGATGATAAAGTAGCATTTGAGGAATCTGCCAACAGGTGTGGTTTACCTTTAGATACATGTCTTCAAGTAGAAACAAGTGAAGATTTTGATCAGATCATTTCTGTTGCTCCAGGAGAAAATAAAAAGCCAATAGCATTTTTGACTGATGAACATTTTGAAGAACTTGCTAACCCAGACATGTTTCCTCATGCAAGAAATACATTTTCTACTAAACGAGACTGCAGACTCACAACAAGGAAGTACTTTAATCAGAGACTTTTGCACTGTGATGGAAGATTTGCAAAGGACGTTGAGTATCTTTTGGCATCACAGTATGTTGTAGAAGCAGACCAAGTTAAAAAGGAAGCCCACATAGCTTTAAAACAACTTGGAAGTGTTCTCCATGGTGGCCAAAAAATTACTGCTGGTATGCTGAAAAGTGCTGAAAACCTGAGGTCGTTGGTCAGAAGGGATGTTGCATTTAAATTTCTAAAGAATGTTAGAGGTACACCTGCCTACTGGAAAAGAACACTGCATGAAGTAGTAGCTATGGTACGTCAACTTGGTATTCCTACTTGGTTTCTTACCATGTCAGCTAATGACCTCAACTGGCCTGAAATCATTCAGACAATTGGAAGGCAGTATGGTAAACATTTCACAGATGATGACATACACAATATGGAATGGGAAGAGAAATCGAAATGGCTCAGAACAAATCCAGTCACAGCTGCACGCATGTTTAGCTACCGTGTCCAGTCATTCTTCAAAGATTACCTGTGCAGTACAGCAAATCCCATTGGACACATCAAGGACTATTTCTATAGAATTGAATTCCAAGCAAGAGGGTCACCCCATGCTCACTGCATCATCTGGGTAGACAATGCACCTAGAATTGACTGCAATACAGATGAAGAAATCACAGAATTCATCGATCAATATCAAACATGTGAGCTGAATGACCTATCTAAGAAATATCAAAGTCACAGGCACTCAAGAACCTGTAGAAGGAAAGGTGGCTGCAGATTCCATTTCCCAAGGCCTATCTCACCATGTACGATTGTAGCAAGGAAACCAGACATCGATGAAAACATCAATATGGAACATGTTATAGAATTACTTGGGAAAGTGTATGAAGTTCTGAAAGACCCAGATCTTAAGGAAGATGCTTCAATCTCTGACGTACTACTGAAAGCTGGTCTAACAGAAGACGTCTACTTGGAAGCATTGAAGGTTTCCTCATCTGGTACAAACATCGTACTCAAAAGAGAAGTTGACGCAAGGTGGATCAATTGTTACATTTACGACCTTCTCAGTACGTGGCAAGCAAACATGGACCTCCAGTTCATAATAGATCCATATTCATGCATCATGTACATCTGCAGTTATGATGAAGAGTGAAAAGGTCATGAGTGATCTCCTACGGAATGTAGCCAAAGAACATCAATCAACTGAATTAAGACAACAACTCGACAAAGTTGGTTCAAAGTCCTTAAACAGCAGAGAGGTGAGTGCACAAGAGGCTGCATACAGGCTACTTTCCTTGCCACTGAAAATGTCAACAAGAACACATGAGTTCATCAACACCAATCCCAAGGATAAACGAGTTGTAATGGTAAAGCCATCTGTTGTTGTTGACGACATGGATGATGATAGGGAAGACCTCTTCTGTACATTAAAGTATTTTAGAAAGATATGCTGCAAGACCAGATACACTAGAGGGCATGTGTTTAGCAGAGTTTGTGGCGAACTATGCTGTAGACAGAAAGAGATACGATGAGGAAGACAATGATCATGACCCAAATGTCATTGAAGCTGAAGAACCAAGACAAAGATGTCCAAGGATTACTCTGAAAGATGGCTTAGGTCGCATGTACAAAAGGAAAAAAGAGGCAATCATCAGATTCTTTAAACCAAAAGAAGGAGAAGATAAGTACAGACACATACTGATGCTGTACTGGCCGTGGCGAAATGAAAATATGCTCAAAGGTGATCATGAGAGCTATGAAGACCATGTACTGGAAATAAGAGATCTGATTACAGAAAATGAGAGAAAGTACACACGTGACTTGGAAGACACTGATGAGATTATGAATGCTCTTGACAACAATGAATTGCCACAGCATGCTTGGGATAAAATTGCACCGACTGTAGAAGCTCAAGAGGCCGACCATAATGCAGAAGGTCAAGTTGTAGAACAAGATGCAGGACAAACCGAAGGGGATAATGTTGATATTCAGAGCAGATCCACCAGAGGAGATAATACAATGTATTCTGAACTAAGTGCCAAGTTTACCTCTGAAGCAAACAAGACGCTAATGACCTTTGAAGAATACTGTGAAGGTATGCGGACTTTGAACCCTGAACAAAGGGATGTGATATTGAGACATAGAAAATGGTGCAAAGATACCGTCATAGCGCTTAAAAACAACACAGAATTACCTGTTTATCACATCTTCTTAAATGGACCAGGAGGTGTTGGAAAGTCCCATATCATCAAGCTGATACATTATGACACAATCCGTCTGTTACGTCTATCGGGTCACTACGAACCAGGAGAAATCATTGCTCTTCTAACTGCATTTACTGGTACTGCAGCTTTCAACATTGATGGAATGACACTGCATTCAGCATTTTCACTTGGGACAGGAGAGTACACACCTTTAAATGCCGAAAAATTGAACACGCTCAGGACCAAACTCGGGAAAATGAGATTGCTTATTATTGATGAAGTTTCAATGGTCGGTGCAGATCTATTCTTCAAAATTCACAGAAGATTACAAGAAATAATGGGAACATCTGCAGAATCAGTGTTCGGAAATGTGAGTGTCCTTGCTGTTGGAGATCTCTATCAACTAGCACCGATCGGTGAGAGCCCTGTATTTGGTCTACCAACCAGTCCATATGCGAAACTGTACGGTTCACTTTGGGTAAAATACTTCAAAATGGTTGAACTTACACAGGTCATGAGACAGAGAGGTGATGCGACATTTGCAGATACGTTGGGTAGAGTAAGAACAGCATCGTGCACCAGTGATGACCTGAGAATCCTTGAGAGCAGGCTGATAAAAACAGAGACTGAAGTCCCCCCGAATACACTGAGAGTGTACAGAACAAATGCAGAAGTTGATGCCTACAATGAAACCTGCCTTGCTCAGCTTGGACAAGAACATGAAATTGTCACAATAGACGCAAAAGACATCATGAAAACCAAGATAAAACATCTTTCGAAAGATACGTCATCAAATAAAAGATCAGAAACTGGTGGTCTTCATACTAAGCTAAAACTAGCTACCTCTGCTCGAGTCATGTTAGTAACAAATCTTGATGTCTCTGATGGCTTAGTTAATGGTGCTATAGGCACTGTAGAAGGATTTATCTGGCGCGATACCAGTGAACAAGACATGCAAACTATCATGGTAAAGTTTGACAGTCCAAAAGTAGGTCAAAATGCCATTGCCGCTAGTCCTTACAAAGTTCAGTTCCCAAATGCAGTGCCAATAGGACGAACAGAGGTTTCTTTCCCGATTAGCAGAAAGAAGAAACATATTCAAATGACAAGAATCCAGTTTCCATTGACTCTATAGCTACGTCTACACGAGAGACTAATTTGTCTCGGGTCAACTTTGTCTCGAGACAAAATAACCCGAGACAAGTAACGGAGCGTCTACACGGATGCATGACGTGACGGTGTTTTCAACACTACGCCCCATGTGACGTCCATTCCATTACGTCATTCATGCCGTATTTATCAATGCACACATTGATAAATACGGAACCAATATACACGCTTCCTATAATTGTGCTGCCCCCTTTTAATAGATTTCGAATCAACAGGAAGTGACGTAAAGGGGGGATTTGCTGCTGCTGATCATGATCATCAAAGTCGGCCAAGGCCTTCATACACGACCTACCGCCGGTAGGCCTGGCAGTGTAGGCCTAGTAAACCTACATATTAGGCCTAGCCTGCACATTTCATGCCTACAGTTCGCCCCGGCCTTCATTCATTAGGCCTAGCACGCGCTAGCCTACCGGCAACCTCAGCCGAGTTGGCCTAATGAGTTACCTTGGTTACATGTGCACTGATGCACTGGCAGTGCAGTGCTTATGCAATGCATGCCAAACGAGACCATGACGGTGGCATGACGCCGACGAATTCCGCTCTGTTATCCATCAAAGAAATGAAACAACACACTCAATTAGTGTGTCATTGAATTACATGTTACTCCTTGTTGACAACCATAATGTTAACATTGACCTAAGAAACTGGGCCTACCAAGAAACTGCATCCAAATCAGTGAGCCGTGTGAAAGTGATTTTCCATGTTTGCATGGTTGTCATGGCAGCCTCCTTCATCATGTCCATGTCCTCCCCCCTTTACGTCACTTCCGGTTGAATTATAGGAAGCGTGTATAGGCCTTTGTCCCGAGACAGACAAGCGAGCGCGTCTACACGACAACTGTCCCGAGACAACTTTGTCTCGGGTTATCTTAACCCCTCTACCCTACTGGGGTCAAGTTAACCCGGGACAAAGTTGTCTCGAGACAACTTAGCTCGAGACAAGGCCCCGTGTAGACGGTTAACTGGAGCTCTAAAATGTTCCGTGTAGACGTAGCTTATGTTGGGCGTCTACCATACATCATGGAGGAATTATACTGTATAGTATAATTCCTCCATGCATACATAAAGTACAGGGCAAAACAATGGACAGAATAGTTGTCTGTATGGAAAAGCGAGGACGTGGACCACGTTTCATGCCAGGCCAAGCCTATGTAGCATTCAGTAGAGTTAAGACATTAGAGGGTCTCTATTTACTTGGATTTGATGCATCTGCAATCAAGGTCAGTCCCCAAGTCACAAAGGAACTCCAGCGCTTAAGTAAAGAAAAACTTCCTTCAATGCGACAGTTGTCTTCCACAGAAAGTTCCACCCTCAGACTTGTATCTCTGAACGTCAGATCTTACAAGAAACATCTACCAGATTTACAATGTGACCCCATTGTTCAGAATGCAGATGTTTGTTGCTTTACAGAAACATTTCTGTCATATAATCAGAAATTGCATGAAAATGACCTCATCAGAAATGACTTCTGTATCATCCGTCATGACAGACCTGGTGCTGTTCCAAGAGGTGGTATCATGTTAGCCGCAAAGTCATCTGTGTTGCCCGACAAGGTAACAGGTGTGCCACAAAATGTCGAAATCCTGCCATGTACCATTGAACCGCCAAATTCTCCCGTCATTAACATCATAACTGCATACAGGGCATCTGCTACAATCTCTGCACAGACATTCGTTGAAAATTTAACAAAATGTCTTGAAAAAGTTGATCTCTCCCTCCCGACTATAATTTGTGGAGATTTCAACATCGATCTATGCAACGCTACATCAGACACATCAAACAAACTATTAACTGCAATGAATGACCTAAATCTCAATCAGGTAGTCAAAGGCCCAACAACTGATTACGGATCAACCCTCGATCATGTCTACACTAATATATTAAGTTCCAAATTAATGGTTTATGTAACAGACTGTTATTTCTCTGACCACGATTTCGTAGTTATAGAAATACAATTACCATGAGACAGTACTTGGCCCACACTCACAACTTAGCTATGATTTCTACTTTGGCATGTTCGAAGTTTGTTCACCAATGTAGGGCCTATCGCCGCTGCAAACCGGAAGGAGTTTTCTTCCTCTCGTAGACATACCAGTACGTTCAGCCAAGTATATTATTCGTTGACCTATGAACCTGATGGATAATAAGTCAAACTGACACCTCTCAGATATTTCCAAGCCAACACATAAAAATAAATGCAGACAAGTAACCTATTCCTGAAGTTATTGCACACTGATACCGGTACGTATAAAATTTCATGGCCAATGCAAACGATTTCCCTTTGCAGCATTGCAACTTTCATGTATGTAGCAAATGCAATTTGTGAAATACGCACCAACAGCAGTGGAATCTATATGTCAATCGTCAAGGAAAATTAACATTTTATAAATGTAAAAAGAAACATGATGTCGTCAACTGGCCGTAAAAGCACTTTATATGGCTGCGCGATCAATCATTTTCATCTAAATTTTTCGTCGATCATTTGGTCAAATGTTTATGAAGAGGACCCCCCCCCATACATTGTCAATCATTTTCATCCAATCTTCCACAAAATGGCATCACACACAACTCATCCAGTTGCATAACCTCCATTCACAAAATAATATTCGTAATCAGAACACTCTAATTCTGCAGGGTTATTGTTTCAGGATATATTCGTGCTCGTCATGAACGGTCAAATTTTATCAATCATCATTCAAAAATAGGACTGGCTATTCATCGCAGTCCATCAATCAATGTATTGATATATGTCAATGTATCCTGATCTCTATCAATGAACTGGTATCTGATCTCTATCAACATATCTTGATATCTATCAATGTATCATACATGTACCGGTACGTCAAGTACATATTGGGAACCATACGACATTTACAATGTCATCTTGTTCTTTCTTAACTCATCTGCTCCCAGAGTCCAGCAGACGACAACTTCTGTCCAAGTTTTCTCACATCCTGTGGTATCGATTGAAAAATATTTGAAGAAATGTTGTTCCTATCAACCATCTGAAGAATGTTTCTTCAAATTCTTTCCAATTCATTGCCAAGGATTTTAGAAAACTTCAACAGAAGATACTGTCTGCTCCAACCTGGGCGGTAAATGAGTTAAAGGGGATATTACACCATACTTCATGTGAGTGTAACAAGCTATTTCATTCTTTAAAGGGGATACTACACCATACTCTGTTGTGTTGCATTCAATTTTTCCATCGAAGTGGGGTGTATATAAAACGAAGACCTAAGACCTGTAAAAAACTAAGACCCAGTATAAAACGAAGACCCCACTAGGTAAAAAACTAAGACCCAGTATAAAACGAAGACCCCACTAGGTAAAAAACTAAGACCCAGTATAAAACGAAGACCCCACTAGGTAAAAAACTAAGACCCAGGCAAAAATTCAGTGCAGGAATTCCGCTATTGTGGGGTACTCTTATAATCAGAACGGTCATTTACTCAGAATATGGCCGGATTCTGTGCAGTCGTGTTTGTGATTATTTGCATTAGGTTCTTTCGCAATGCACCAATGTGCACAGGACACATTAGCATAAATAAATATGCGATGCCTAATCACAACCAAATTCTCACCAATGTCAAAGTGCAGCCTTGTATACAACACCCGTTAATAGCAACTGACTCGGATAAGTAGGTTCAGAGATATCTCAAGTTGAAAAGGTATAAAACTAAGACCCTACTAGGTAAAAAACTAAGACCCTGGCGAAAATTCAGCGCAATGTCAAAGTGCAGCCTTGTATACAACACCCGTTAATAGCAACTGATTCGGATGAGTAGGTTCAGAGATATCTCAAGTTGAAAAGGTATAAAACTAAGACCCTACTAGGTAAAAAACTAAGACCCTGGCGAAAATTCAGGGAAGGAATGCCGCTATTGTCTTCATATTTTCTGATTGTACTCTTATATTCAGAACGCTCATTTTCTCAGAATATGGCCGGATTCTGTGCAGTGGTTGTGATTATTTGCTCATTGGGTTCTCTCGCAATGGACCAATGTGCACAGGACACATTAGCATAAATAAATATGCGATGCCTAATCACAACCAAATTCTCACCAATGTCAAAGTGCAGCCTTGTATACAACACCCGTTAATTGCAACTGATTCGGGTGAGTAGGTTCAGAGATATCTCAAGTTGAAAAGGTATAAAACTAAGACCCTACTAGGTAAAAAACTAAGACCCTGGCGAAAATTCAGGGAAGGAATGCCGCTATTGTCTTCATATTTTCTGATCGTACTCTTATAATCAGAACGCTCATTTACTCAGAATATGGCCGGATTCTGTGCGGTGGTTGTGATTATTTGCATTGGGTTCTCTCGCATTGGACCAATGTGCACAGGACACATTAGCATAAATAAATATGCGATGCCTAATCACAACCAAATTCTCACCAATGTCAGAGTGCAGCCTTGTATACAACACCCGTTAATTGCAACTGATTCGGGTGAGTAGGTTCAGAGATATCTCAAGTTGAAAAGGTATAAAACTAAGACCCTACTAGGTAAAAAACTAAGACCCTGGCGAAAATTCAGGGAAGGAATGCCGCTATTTGTCTTCATATTTTCTGATCCTTCTCTTATAATCAGAATGCTCATTTTCTCAGAATATGGCCGGATTCTGTGCAGTGGTTTTGACTACTTGCATTGGGTTCTCTCGCAAAAGAAGGTGGTGATTATTGCAAATTTATCATCATGGAGAATGAAGTACGTCAAGTCATCAATTGGTTCATATTTTGTATTCTTATTACATGTAAAATTCATTGCAAGAAATACAAAGTTCATTTTATAAATGAAATGGTCCATGGGCCATGTGCTCACCTGGATTTGAATGTGGTCGTATGTGGTACAATGCGGTCCAAAATCCACATTGGACCGCATTTGGTAGCGTTTACNCTGGGTCTTAGTTTTTTACCTAGTGGGGTCTTCGTTTTATACTGGGTCTTAGTTTTTTACCTAGTGGGGTCTTCGTTTTATACTGGGTCTTAGTTTTTTACCTAGTGGGGTCTTCGTTTTATACTGGGTCTTAGTTTTTTACCTAGTGGGGTCTTCGTTTTATACTGGGTCTTAGTTTTTTACCTAGTGGGGTCTTTGTTTTATACTGGGTCTTAGTTTTTTACCTAGTGGGGTCTTCGTTTTATACTGGGTCTTAGTTTTTTACCTAGTGGGGTCTTCGTTTTATACTGGGTCTTAGTTTTTTACAGGTCTTAGGTCTTAGGTCTTCGTTTTATATACACCCTGCCAGGGGTTAGTAACGCGACCGCCATTTTGTCAGAAAGCGAACGACCCCTGGGAACGAGGTTGCTATTCTCATCATCAAAGTCATACTCAAGAACATTGAATATCCTGTGCAAGATTGGCCGTAATCAACTTTTAGGTCTTACTCTGCTGAGGTCAACCTCAAACTCAGTTTTGAGCATGACTGATGATGCAACCCGGCCCATACTAATTCTGAGGAAATCGTTTCGTTGCCAGGGTGTACGGATTTAGCGGAATGTTTTCCTTCATTTCATTAACTTTTTTCACTTGTAAAACTTTCCCGTTTAGAATAAGTGACTCCTCCATTATCCTGCCCAACCACTTCCGGTGAACGAAGGGAATGTATTTCTCGTACCATTTGCATTTTGGATAACCTTTCAGAGCGCAGACGTCGGTGGCCTTGTAATGTGTCACCAAATGTTTGACAGGATCGCGTGGGGAGTTTAACGAAAAGGTAGACATGGGCCTCCTATGAAGGGGAAAAATATCCTCGAGTTTATAAATGTACATGTCGGGATAATCTGAACGATATATATGCGTCGAATTCCGTGTGAAAAAGAACATGTCAATAGATGGCGTTTTGTATCGTCCAATATCTGCGCCATACACTTCCCCTGTGACGTACTCACTGTCATAGAGTCTGATTTTATGATGCGTGCATTGTTTGGGTACAAATCTCGTCTGTGCGTCGATTTTATCCACGATGTCCACTCTATCTTTGTATTCGACCATCAAATCCATGTCTTGGTCCCAGGGTATGACGTCATGATGCCTCCACGAGCCAAACAACGTCCCAAAACACATGAAATACGTCCATCCGTGTTTGGTCGCCATTTCGTCAAAGTATTTCATCAAACGAAGGTAGGCTTGTCGTGTTTGTTCCCCCATCACGGCGTCGAGGTTCCTGCAGACGTCACGGTTGACTGACTTGTTTTTCCACAAGCTACATGATGGTATCTCGTAAAGACGAGGAAATTCGAGTTTCGCTACGAAGAAGAAGAAACACCATTAGTTGCATGATAATAATTACTTGTAGATGGTAAATGCTGTCAGTAGGCCTAGGGTTGTTTTAAAGAAAAGATTGAACAGATAACCTCTTATGGTGATGTTCCCGGTTTGCTTTCGGTGTCATGTGACGTGAAACACCGCTCACGATCGATGTTGCATCAACGAACGCAGCGAAACCTTTGTTGAGAAAAGAACAATGCATTTGATTTGACGTGTGTGGGTTGCGCTCTGCCAAACTGTCCATAGTGGACAGGTGTAACATCTGGCCTACATGGTGGAAACACTGGCGCGTACATGGTGGAACTGGCGCGTACGCGATGCGTCGTGCAGGCGTTCCGCCAATCAGATTCTTCGGTAGGTGTTTCGGTCTCTGTTACCGCCTCCCTGATTGATTGAACGCTTTCCCGACGCGTTGCTTAAGCGCCAGTCGTCTGTGACCACCTCAAGCAGCGACTTCTTCCACGTTCGCGTTCGTGGCCGCTCTGAAACCGTGCCGAACGTTTTGGCGACATAAAAGTCTAAAGCTGCGTTTACCAGACATCCGGAATGCGGTATAGGGACGCGGAATCCCCGGCGGAAGCGATATGTTGTATGCGAAAATGCATTGCATTTTCCGCTTCCGCGTTCCGCAATCCGCATTCCGCGTGTCAGCTAAGGGCTGATTCATACTCGCTTGCGGACCCGGCGTCAAATGAAACTGATCGCAGGTTTCCACGACGTGAATGTGCACACGCAGTGAAATTGATCATAGTCGGCGCAAAATCCGGACGGAGTATGAATCAGCCTTAAACCTAGCTTTAAGCTGGATTTAGCTGCACGCGGTATGCGGATTGCGGAACGCGGTAAGCGGAAAGTTCAATGCATTTCGCATACAACAAATCGCTTCCGCCGGGGATTCCGCGGCCCTATACCGCATTCCGCGTGTCAGCTAAATGCAGCTTTAGACAAAGTCCGCGAATTTGCGAGAACAAGGCCTAGCCCCTCATGATCTTTGGTAACCTCGTCCCACATACCTGGCTTTTTAGGCCTATTCGTCTGTTTGGTGGCCTTACCGTTCTGTCCCGGAAGTCGTGCACAGGCCCGACGGATCAATGAGGCGGCGTGTTCCGAGTGTATCAGGAAAAATATCACACCAAGGAGCGCAACTATAACCAGTAGCAACCAAACGGACCTGAAATTAGAAGACATGACAATGCGATAACATCGGGACGAGTTAAGCCAGGGGCGTAGGCGGGGGGGGGGCGCACTGGGTGCACCTACCCACAGCAGTAAGAGAGTCCCGCTGTAGGCAAGCAGAAAAAAAAATCAAACTTGTATTCGTGTAAATTTTGGTTTAAGAATAGCACTGAAATCATGTCTCAGAGCATCTACATTCTAAAATTTCTCGGGGAGCCGCCCCCCCCCCCAGACCCTCCTCCTTTGTTACTCTATAAGCATAGGCCTACTGTGCAATGAGAGCCAAGTACCGGGATGCTCAAACACAAGCCAAGAAACTTTCAGAATGTTCCTGCGGCAGGTAATGCGTGTAAATATAGGGCATGTAGAAAACGCGGATAACGCGGATATCCGCCGGATATCCGCGTTTTTAAAAAACGCGGATATTCGAAAACGCGGAAAGTCGAAAACGCGGAAAAATAAAAAATAAGGGGAAATAAACAGGTAGCCTCTTATAGACAACTCAAGATATACTAGTAATGGAAGGTCCCATCTGGGACCGTCGGTAGACCGTCGGTAGATGGCTGAGCATACCATCGCCGAAGGCGCGATGACGGCGGTACCGGAAAATTCTAATTATAAACAGAACAGAGGCCTAGGCCTATGCTATGCATTTTCGCATCATCGCTTCCGCATCCCGTATATCGCATTTCGGACGTCTGGTAAACGCAGCTTTAGACCACAGTACAGGCGTCTCATACGTCTGTATGTACATGTACTTGTAGGGGAGGGGGAGGTTCTTGGGGACCCTGGTGTCATGATATGGTTTCATAAACATTGGCATAGTATGCCTTTAAGTTGATTTCCATGAAATGAAATGAAATGAAATGAAATGAAATGAAATGAAATGAAATGAAATTTATTCATAACTCTAACCATACAGAATGGTGCATAGAGTGTAAGATGAAAAAGTTACATGAATCANGCGTTTCATGGGCGCAGCCATGTTTGATGACGTGAAATCAGCCGTTGGCCAATCAGATTCGGATGCTCTGAGCTGGACACTCGCCACCTGGCAGTAACGAAAGTTGTAGTCTTTTCTACCAGACTCTCCCCTGTAAGAGAGAGAGGCTGGTGACGCGAGACTAAAACTTTTATCAAGAAGTTTCCTCGTATTTCGTATGTCTGGTTAAATGGCCTCTAGAGGCAGCTTTTTAGTGCATATTGATATGATGATTACTAACACAGAATTGGTGGCATGAGGATGCAACTTGGGAATCATTTTTGAAGTAAAATTTCATCACTGTCAACATTTGATCCACAATTCATGAATGAAATGAAATGAAATGAAATGAATGAAATGAAATTTATTCATAACTCTAACCATACAGAATGGTGCATAGAGTGTAAGATGAAAAAGTTACATGAATCAGACATACGCCTGTAACACAAAAAGTGTTGGATTTCGTGATTCAAAATACAGCAAGAATCATTTAAAGTTCTTGTAGTGTCTCAAGCCATGATATACAAACTTGGCTAGTTTAAGAATTACAGATTTTCTATCATTAGTTAGAAGGGATTCCATTTTAAAAGCGTTGGGACTTAAGGAGAAACTAATTCAGCTGAAAGACAAGGGTTGAATAACTGCAGGGTTGCTCAGCCTGACCACAAGCAGAGTGTAAGCAACTGGCGCAGCGCTTATATTTACGAAGATCATATATACCACGTTATTATAGGACTCGTCCCAACGCTTTTAAAATGGAATCCCTTCTAACTAATGATAGAAAATCTGTAATTCTTAAACTAGCCAAGTTTGTCTATCATGGCTTGAGATACTACAAGAACTTTAAATGATTCTTGTCATTGTATTTCAATCACGAAATCCAACACTTTTTGTGTAACAGGGGTCTTTTTCAAGTGGAACTTTACAATCTGAAACTCTAGAAAAGACTGAGCTGAAACCCGAATGTAGAACTACATAACCTGTGTAGACAGGACAAACAAGCAATTAAGGAAAGAATGATCTTCGTAAAGTAATGAGCATTGAAAGAGGAAATGAAATTCATCCCCTACTTCCTGACGATCACACCTTGTACACAACCTCTCATGTCTATGAAACTGCAAGTTTCTTCTACAATTACTTTCAAACCAAGGGGAACCAATTCTAAATTCAATCATAGGGAATAACAGGTATTTAGGAAGAAAGTTCAGGTATTCCTCAAAACCAAATCTATTTTTATAAATTCTGCAGGAAATAAAGCTATTTTCCACTGTGATAGAATTATACCAGTTCTGAATAAATTGATCCTGTAGAGTTCTCTTTGTAAGATTCAAAATATGTGAAATACTTAAATTGCAGTCAGACTGACTTATCCATACGAAATTGAGACCACACTGTTCAAGGACATCACGAATTTTCAACAACCATGGTGAGGAGTGTCTGTCCCTATCATGAAGGTTAAAAAGTATTTTGTACATAACATTTGATAACTTACTCTCTTTACCTTGCAAAGTTCTGTACCAGAATCCTAGCATTCTTTGATATGCAGCAATATATAAAGGAAATCTTCCAAATTCACCATATACACAGGTATTATGTGCAAACTTGTAAACTCTCAGGATAATCTTCATAAACTTAGTGTGCACTTTCTCTAAAACATCGAGATTTTCGTATCCCCAAACTTCTACAGCGTATAACAGGATGGGAGCTACACAAGCATCAAAAAGCTTAAATAACATATCAAAATTAAGATTGAATGAAAGACCTTTCTGCACAATCGAATACATCGCCCTAGAAGCTTTGTCATGTATCATCTTCTTGTGTTTACTAAATGAACCATTCCAGTTGAATATTACTCCCAGATAAGTATATTCTTCAACTACTTCAAGAGTAGCATTTCTATATCTAAACTCAGGTAAGTTCTTTAGTCGTGCTTTAGACCGGGTAAAAACCATTACTTTGGTCTTAGTCCCGTTAACAGATAGCTTATTATCAGTACAATACTTCTCTAAACAATCCAATAATTGCTGTAAATCCCTCTCATTTTCTGCTAATAGAACAGTATCGTCAGCATATAATAGAATGAAGAGCTTCAAAAATGTGTCGATCTCATGACCTCTTGCTTTCTCATCTAACCTCCCGATAAAACCAAGAGAATTACAGCCATGTTCTTGAAAAAATTCCTCAATGTCATTTAGAAAAATTGCAAAAAGGAGAGGCGACAAATTCTCCCCCTGTCTGACTCCAACATTGGACGCAAAGTAATCTGACTTTTCACCATTGTGCATAACACAAGACTTTGATATTTTATAAAGATTCTTTATGATTGTAAGCACCCGACCATTAACACCATGTTTAATCAATTTTCTCCAAAGGGCAACTCTCCAAATGGAGTCAAAGGCCTTACGATAATCGACGAAACAGCAGAAAAGTCTTCTGCCCTGACATAAATACAACTCAATAATACTCTTGAGTAGGAAGATATGGTCCACAGTGCTATAATTTTTAGCTCACCTGGAGTGAGCTTATGTCGTGGGTCTGCGTCCGTCGTCGTCGGCCGTCGTCGTCCGTTAGCAGGGCATGTTTCGTAACCGCTGGAGCTATTGATCTGAAACTTGGTACATATATACCCCTAGGTCAAATGACCTATGACACCAAGTTTCGGTCCGATTCTTGGATTGTCTCCAAATTTTTATCAGGTGCATCTAATGAGGATACATGACCCTGGAACATTTGGATTTAACATTTGTCATTTGTTTTTCTGGTGCGTTCACCCAGGTGAGCACATGGTCCATGGACCATTTCATTTCTAAAGCCAGCTTGTACCTCACTTATACCATTCTCAGAATCTAAAAACTCATTAAGCCTAGTATTCAAAATACTGGTGAACAATTTTCCAACAACTGACGAGACTAATACCTCTGTAATTATCTGGGTTATTAACTTCCCCCTTATTCTTGTACAAAGGTTTTATGATGCCTATACCCCAAATCTCGGGTACACAACCAGATTTCAAAATGAGATTGAACAATTTCACAATCACATGGATCACCTTAGCCGGAGAAAACTTCAACATTTCATTCACTATGTTATCAGGACAAGCAGCTTTAGATTCTTAAGTTGACGAAGAGCTTTCCAAACTTCTTGCTCACTGATCTCCATATCAAGAGAAGTATGATTTTCACCAAAGTCAAGAGTCTCATCAATGTCAGCCTCTTCATTACTATGACCAGCACCTGCTTCATTCAAATGAACAAAATGTTCATAAAATTCTTGAACTGTAATGGAATCTGAGTTTTTCCCTTTTTTCTTACCTTTCAAATTGTCCCAAAATCTCTTACTATTGGTATTTTCAGTTCTCTTTAATTCATCCAATACTCTTTCATCAAATTCACTTTTTGCAACTTTCATCACCCTCTTATACTGCTTAGCAGCTTGCTTCATTTCAGCAAGACGAGCATCAGTTTTCAAATTACGATATCTCCTCTTAGCAAACTCAAACTGCTTCTTTGATGCGATACATTGAGCATTGTACCATTTGCCAGTCCTATTCGTTGTACCTTTTTTCACAGGTTTTCTATTAGGAAGTACATTCATCCCACTTTGTGCAGCAGCACTACAGAGACAATCATTAATTTCATTAACTATCTTGTTTACCACAGCATCCTCTATATTAGAACCATTGTCAAGTAAGAAGGAATCAAGATTGTTCAAAATAACATCTAAGTTTACATTTTCTTGTAACCACCTAGTAAAATCTGACTGCTTCCTACTATCCCATCTAATTGGCAAGACCTGATCATCTGCATTTGCAGAAGTTTCGTTTTGCAAGAGCTGTTCATCATTAACAACACTGTCTTCCGTTACTCTCAAACCAGGATTATGACCAAAAGTACATGTATCAACATTGAACGTGATAACTAGGGCCCTGTGCCCATCAGATAGTATGGGATTAAAGTCATCAACCTTGAAGCTTGAAATGCATCCAAAAACAGCTGGTGAACATACAAAATAGTCAATCAAACTGACCTCCTTAAAAGTGAATTCGCCTTCAGGGTCATCAGGATGTCTGCCATTTACAATGGAGATGTCACAATTTTTACAAAGCTGTAAAAGCTCAAAACCAGAGTTATTGCCCAGCTAGCACAGGTGCCTTGGCCCAAGGTTGGCATACACCCGGCAAGACCTGGCAAGACCTGGCACCAGGTATGCCTGGGCATGGCCATGGCTTGGCATGCCAACCTTGGCCCAGTCCAGGCATGACTTTTGTGCCAGGCTTGGGCCGAGCCTGGCCCAATGCCTTTGTGCTAGCTGGGTGATTTTCACATCTTTATTTTTTCGAGCTGAAGGTATACCAAAGGTCTCTGGATTAGAAAATTCAACATCAGTATCAAGAAATTCATTACCTGTTGAAGCGATATAATCAGCCAGTGTACCTGTTCTAGCATTAAAATCGCCGCACAAACAGAAATAACAGTGCTCTTCGATATTGAGCGAAGTTAACTCAATTTCAATTTCATCAAAAGCCTTTTGAGAAAAGTAGACAGAGTTTTCAGGGGGTATGTAGACACACCCAAGGATGAGATCTTTTTCAGACTTCAGGATCCTTTTGTTAATTTTCACCCACAGAACAAATTTACAGTCAGTCTCAATTAATTTAACATCATAACACTCACGATAGATCAGAGCGATACCACCAGATCTAGTCCTTGAATAGTAATGTCTGTTTTTAAATACAGCAATATAACCATCAGCTAGCTTGTCAATGATATCATCAATACCAATATCATTGAGCTTAGTCTCAGTCAGGCAACTTAAATCATGCTCGAGAATAAAATTCTGAAAGTCAGGGGTCTCAATTTTTCCAGTTATCCCACAGACATTAAGACAACTGACTCGGAGTGTCCCATCATGTTGATTAAATACAAAGTTCCTCTATCCCCAGCTCTTTGTAAGGAATGTCAGTTACGCCAATCTTGAACAGATCCTCAGGGCTTTCCACAGCAATCTTCTTGTCCTTGTTCGCCTTGAGAGCCACAAGAATTTTCCCACCATTCACGGTAAGTGCCGAAGTCACAATTACGACGCCATCAGACGGCGACTTCGGGAACCAAAATGGGGGCGGACGCCGTCTCAGATCACTTTCCCAATCGATTCATTGCCAGATTCAGACATTTTGGAAGATCGTGGGACGAAATATAATCACATAATGGAAGCAGCAATTTTGTGTCACGTGACGTGCTACATCACTACCCACAATGCACTGTATCGCAGCAAAAACGGCATAATGTGCCAGACGTGTGTCACTGTGGACCACCGCACGAGGGTAATTCGAACAACCCTCGTCAAAATGGAGGATAGGACTGTCGTCGCTTCGGTAAGTTGACATCGATTGTTACCCACTTAGAGTTGGTGCACCAACTTGAAAAGTGGTGAGCATGTAAAGCAATTTGTACTGAGTATAGGCCTACTGAATGCACTGCATTTGCGTAGCAGCCGCTATTAGCCGAGAAAATAGCGTGAAAAGTTCAAGTTCGAGACGAGGGTAATCGGAATCGGTTAAATTCTTCCTAGCAAGTTTCGCCAGCGATTCGAACTTTTCATGAACGGCATTCTCAACAGCATCATGAATCATATTTTCGAGTTTCACCAAGTTCATGAGTTCATTCTTACTAGCGCCACCTGTTGTATAGTCGCAGTACTGATAGTAGCCTAATAGCAAGCTGCCTCCAGAGGCCCTTTAAAGGAGACTCCACTCATTGTAAACTTTTGAATTTTTATCAATCCATGGGGACTATTGCCATGAGTTGTGATGTCAATAGGCTAATACTGTGACTGCCAAGGCCTATTGCTTGTACCTTCATAAAAATGCATTGAGCACATATGACATCACATGTGCTGTGCAATGGTCCCCTTGGGAAGTAATTAAAATACGTGTACTAAAATGATGAGTTTGCTGATGTTAAAAAAATATGACATGAATTTGAAAGTATTAAAGGTATTTCAAAAATTCAAAATTTTACACAATGAATGGAGTCTCCCTTTAAGACGTACATGCATGGACGTGTGGCATTTGAAAACACTGGCGAACGTAAACTTCAAAACCTGTACCAAATACATTGTCGAATCAATCTGACTAATGAAAAAGGAACTAAGGGCCGTATTTTAGAACGTTCCTTAACATTAAGGTCCACCTTAAATCTATTGTTCTCGATGGTTTTACAATAGACTTAAGGTCGACCTTAACGTTAAGGAACGTTCTAAAATACGACCCTAAGACTTTACTCAGCTTGTTAGTTTCATTATACATGAAGGTGATAACTGCTACATATCAAAAGTTTACTCCAGTTCTGACTGGACTGAAGAACCGATGACATCAAATCATAAAATTATCTCTCGTACCACTAACTTAAGTCCTGATAATTGACCTTTTTTGCCTCTTTTTCACCAGAGCGGCATAGGCCTTATCAAAGTATCAAATGCTCGAAATCCAATAAACGACATCAATCCCATTCCTATTAATTTGATACAAATACGATCATGCAGTGGTGCTCAGAAACGATTTTACATATATTGTCGAGTCAAATTACAGTTGGACGAATGAAACATATAATGCCCGCTGTACACGATCAAATTTTCCATCCAATTTTCTGAATATGCTCAGTAAAGGCCTACATGCGGATTTATACATTGAAGCCCAATAGGCCCGGAATCTGAATTTCCAACAAATTGGATGAAAAGTTTGATCGTGTAGGCCTACAGCAGGCATACGTTGAACAGCACGTACATAGGCCTACAACTACTGTATAATATGGGCCGTATTTTAGAACGTTCCTTAACATTAAGGGCCACCTTTAATCTATTGTTCTCGATGGTTTTACAATAGACGTAAGGTCGACCTTAACGTTAAGGAACGTTCTAAAATACGACCCTATAATATGACTCATCCGGCCACCAAGGCCAACCTGCGAACCACGCGAATTATTGACTATACACGATCCAGGCCAAGTTATGAAAGGCCTAGTCAGGGTTACACATCACTTGTTAGTTCCTTTTCAACGGCAGACCGCAGTTTTATTCCACAGTAGGCCTAGGTTTAATTGACATCATTTACAAATCGTACTGGTCAGTCGAAGTCAGGCATGACAATAGAGAGCTTCTGCAAGCGCCCGGTTAGGCCATACGACTACGTTTATCTACTGTTTGGGTGCACTCACACAATAGATAAACGTCGTCGTGAAGCCTAACCGGGCGCTTGCAGAAGCTCTCTATTGGCAAAGCTAGAAGTCATATTATACAGTTTATCTCTTTCAGAAGGTTAATGTACCGGCAATTATCGTTTGCTTATTATATTACTTCAAATGTCGTCGATATGTTTTAAACCGATTTAAAACAGAAAATGACATCAATTATGTTTGCATATAAATTGAAAGTGTCGCTCATAATGGTGTTGTTGGCCTATTTTATGTTCTCGAATCGACCGAAAAAACGCCTGATAATCTCCATTAAAGAATTTAAGACCGAGCCGGGGGTCATTGGTTTTGTAACTGAGACTCGTTTGGTGTACTAAAAGTGCGGCCAAAAACCAAGGCCCTTCACCGAAGGCTTATTTGGCAAACGTCACAACACCCACCCAGACTTAAAATCATGGTCACAGCTTACTTCCCTTGTCCGTCAATAGGAAAGTCATCCGCACATGCCAGATTTATTGAAATTATCAAAGAGGCTGTCCCCTAATGGTTGGCTCTGTCATCCCCATGATACTTAACATTTTACTCTAAACGTCCACTTACCTGTAGTCCCATTCCTGAGCTCGGAAAAAATGTCTAAATCCTAAGTTGAAGATAATGGGGTGGGGGTATGGTCAGAAACAGTAATGTCCTGTCCACTTACATGCACCCCTCCGCATTAATTTATCTACACCTCATTTTTTTAAATATCTTGTGAACAAATTGACCGAATTTGATCGGGTTTGTGTTATATGAAATTTCAATGCCTTGGGCAAATTATTACAGCGGTTTGGAGTGATTGCTTTTACGACAACATTATGTAATCAGCTGTCAAAAAAGGCTGCAAAATCAACATTTTTTATTTTGTGTGAAAATCTTCTGATTTTTTTGAAAACACTCACAAGAAATAGTCCTGTTAAAGTTCCATTCGGGAAATCATAACAGTTTTTGAGAAAAAAGGTTTTTCCCCAGAAGCTTTGCCGTCACCTGACTGCAATGGTTGACACAGCCCCTGTTCAGACTACCACCACGTCATGAATAATAATTTTTTCGTCACGAAACCGTAACATGTGACCAGTGGATCATGTTAATAATTGAGTTACGTGACCAAATTAAGCAGATGACGCGTAGGTTTATGAGTGAAAACTCAATTCTTTATGTGAACAATGGTCAATTGAAATACCCGAGTTCAAGTAAACAGGCCAATAATAGGCCTCAAGCCCAATAGACCTTAGGTCAGTCATTCACATATTACGCCTACATCCAACCTCGCCAGAGGAACGATGAAAGAATGGACGAATCGGAAAAGTTACTCGGGCGATCACAAAATTTTCTCGGACGAGGTATAAGCCAATTAACTATGAATAAGGACTTTAAAAAACAAGCCTTGCGATTGGGTGCTTACTGACTAGGGGACCATGGCACAAGTCAAACTTAGTGTCATGAATTTGGCCTTCGGAAGCCATTGAAAAACGTCCATATCATCAAAAGTGCTGAATAAATTTACCAAGAACTTCCACAGTAGTGTTTAACAAATGGCTATCTTTATCTCCCCGGTGTTTTAAAAAAAATTCAGTTGAGAATAAAAAAGTTGACTTTTACAGCCATTTTTTGACAGCTGATTACATAATGTTGTCGTGAAAGCAATCACTCAAAACCGCTGGAATTATTTGACCATGGCATGGAATTTTCATATAACAGAAACCCGATCAAATTTGATCAATTTGTTCTCAAGATATTCAAAAAAATAAGGTGAGATAAATTAATGCGGAGGGGTGTACTTGTCCCACTCCCAAGCCTGCATGGCAAAGAATGACAGCGTGCGATATCTTCAACTTAGGATTTGGTCATTTTTCCGAGTTCAGGAATGGGAGAGGTAAGTGGGAGTGTAGAGTACGTGTTTTGTCTCCCATTACAATGTATTTTTCTTGTGTATATATTTATTATTCGTTTTGGAATTCGTTTTGTTTCTTCATTCCGCCCTTCATTATTGTTTATAATACTTACCAGGGCTGACAATGCTCATGCTTCAGCCCTGGTACTCATACTCAACTTTGTACATACGGGTGTTATGAATAACAACAATTACAACCCACCCAGCGAGTCCTTCGTTGTGTTCTCAAGACCTCTGGAAGGCATAAAGAGGCTAATGGTTTTCCAATGAATTATTGATATCTCTAATAACCAAAGCATTTTAGAGTCTATACCATCGTGCCGTTTTCAGGTTTGTATTGCGAAGGAATTGCATGCATGCTGCACGAAAAAACTCTGCTTCGTCAAAATGACGAGCTTAGGTACGTTTTCCATTTATCACCAAACTGAGTACAATGTACATGTATCTAATTCGTCGAAATGACAACCCACAGTTCGTCATTTGGACGAACTTGTTAGAGATTGTTTGACATACTCTACTTTCTCCATTGTCTGGTCACTCCAGGCAAAATCATAGCACCTCCCAGGTATGAATATTCAGGATAGTCCATAACAACATGTGTGGTGTGATTGGATTGAATTTTAATCACATTTCCATTGAGGCGGTGCCAGTCTAAAACTGATCAAGTGCATTGATCTGAGGTCAATTGGCGTCAAAATTCTTTACACTCATCTCTTACCACTAATAGGCCTAGATTGTCATTTTCATGATCACTTCTTTGAGTCTAAAGGGTATACCAAAACGAATTGCACAACCAATTCATTTTCTTATAAAAGAAAGGCCGTTTTGTACCGGGCATTTGGTGCACCAGGAAAAATGACACCACAAGTCCTGGCGACCCCAGTCTTCTGAGATTTTTGAAATCTGACAAGGATCATTTTAGTAATTGAACCTAGGCCTATAGGTCTAATTTCCCAGAAGTGCAAGTAGGCCCTATCCCATTGGATTCCAAGATACAATAGGTAACACTGTAATTCAGGTCACCTGGTCAGTAGTAGGAGGTGCTATGATTTTGCCTGGAGTGACCAGACAATGGAGAAAGTAGAGTATAACAAGGGTTCGTCAAACTGACGAACCGTGGATTTCAGTGTCACTTCGACGAATTAGATACTCAGTTTGTTGATAAATGGAAAACAAATTTAAGTTCGTCACTTTGACGAAGCAGAGTTTTTCAGTGTGACTTTTTTAATTTCATGATCAACTTTATCTTTTTTTAAATCTTCGGATTACTGCTTTTTTTCCTCAACGTGTTGCATGTAGACTCTTTATAATGCATGTCTGCCTTGATCTTTGTATTTCAGTTACTAAGGTTTTGCAAATCTGACGAAACACGAAGTACGAAATACGAGTTTCAACACTTCATTTCCAGGACCTAATGTTTTTCTGGAAATGGTTGGTACCACAGATATCCCTGCTCCCAGTGCGTCTTTTAGTATACATTTGTACACTATTATGTAAGACGACCGAGAGAGTTATGGTGCATATTGGATTTTAAATTTCCACTTTGTATCTACGAAGCGGAAACGAAAGATAAATTTCAAAGTTTAATATACACCGTAACTCTATCGGTCTAACGTCATACGCTGAAAGACGCTCTTGCAGCAGGCGATATTTGTGGTACCACCATCTCCTGAAATTCATTACATGTACACATGCATATTTTGCTGTTGTTTGGTGTGTTTCTTAAGAAACACACCAAACAACAGCAAAATAGATCAGCAACTGTATTAAGAAAGTTATGAATATTTGAAATCAATGATGCCGCTTGTTCTTCCAATAAGATAAGCCCACATACACTGACAAAAGTAATGGCGCGTTTCAGAAGACTTTTTCTGGAACCATTCCACAAATAAATGGAAAGTACATGTATTTGAAAACTGCAGTTCTCTCGCATTTGTGGAAGATTGTCCGGATGAAATCACTTTGTTCCAAACCCAGTTTCTCAATTTTTGTTTATGACTGTATGAAGGCGTTCGGTAGGAAAAAGGCGCCGTAATTTAGAAGTGTCATGTGAAATTGCTTAATCAACAAAATGTTGCAATAAAGTTAATAATGTGGCAATAAATTACACACCTCGAAGATCAAAAGAACTGACGTGTGATGAAGCGTAAAAATAGCTTTATCAACTTCATATTTTCCAAAAATATCGAAAAGGAAATGTTTAGATGAAAATAATGTGAAAAAAGTGACACACACACACAGGTAAAATATAAGTGATCTTCGCCTCTCTATCGCGGCTGTTTGGGGCGTTGTCGATAGGTACGTGTAAAGTATACCAAAGAAGTTGAAATAAAAAAACCCTGACGGAATGAAACAGTTTGAAAATTGCCTGAACTTACCGAATTATGTTACTCAACAGTTAGTCCTCGAGCTGCGTTTTATCGTCAAGCTTTGATAATGAATTTACTCTTCATCATCCCGAAGTGTGCTACGATTTAGTAACTATAGAGTCGTGTTCGCACTGATACTCCACATAATAGGAAAATTACTTTACTTATAACTTACTTAATCGCCCGCAGACATGAAACTTCGTCTGTTCTTAGAGAATCGGAGACAAACTTACATCGAATTTGTAAATTACGTACGTCTCATTGGTAATCCGATTTTGGGAACATTGAAAATAAAGTCCGTTTTTCAAACACACTGCAAAAAATTCCGTGGTTCGTATATCAATCCACAAAACGTCAGGATGAAAGTACCTGTTGTCTCACTTTTGTAAGATTACGAAATGAAATATTGTTTTGTAATGTTCACTTCAATTTCAATTTCGGTCGCTGATGTGAAAATGTCGGGAGAGATTTTTACCTGGCAAACTTCCTCCCAATTCATCGATCGGAATTTATCCGTCGCTCCACTCCGTTCCTCGAGTCTTCAGCGAAGTGGCTTCACTGCAGTTACTTTCCGATGGTCGCCAATGCTTTGTGCGCCTTCGCTATCGAAGGCTCTAGTGACGAACGGGCGAAACAATGCTGGCGGGAGGATATCCCGCCATGCACCACTCGCAACACGATAACACGCGATGCTGATCACGTGATGTGATCAATGGCTCGCAACAAAGTAGTCGATATTTAAAAATGGTCATATAAAGCATGCATTTTGTTTGCGAGTGACGCCAGGACTATTTCTTCACAGTAGCCGGCCGAGATTTATGTGGTGGTAGCACCTGTTCGTAGCAGATCCGAATGGAAATTTCTCTATAGCGAACCGGAGGACTGGAAAATAAGCTGAATAATTTGGGCATTAATCTTCGACTGTTGTCCATTGATTTTGATTTTCTAGAGTCTAGAACATTCAAGGAAGGAAACATAGAAAGCGACGCCACGCTCTGTACATTTCATGTGTGGTCTGTGCACAGAGAATGCCAACCATCGTTTCAAGACGCACCTTCTCTGGGAAAAATACGAGTTGAAGCAAAGTTGAGGGGAGCGTACCTATCGTGGGCTGAGGATTGACTGGTTCTATGTCCATGTTTAACTAGACCCTGACTTCCTGTGCCTGCAAAGGACTATAAGCACAGGAAATTTGGGTCAAGTTAAAAATGGACATAGAACCGGTCAATCCGGTGTCCCGGGTTCTATGTGTCCCGGGTCCTTTGCGTCCCGGGTTCTATGTGTCCCGGGTCCTTTGCGTCCCGGGTTCTATGCGTCACTAAAGACAGTTATTTGTATGCAGGGTTCTATGTGTCCCCGGTTCCATGTGTCTGTTAGTTATGATTGGCCTTGTCGCCATTTTATTCTCAAGTGGAGTCAACGAACTCATATTTTAATCATCATGGATAAAGTAATGGATTAACTGAAATAAATCAACGTTAACATTAATGAACAGTTTGTGGGCATTCCCTTGGTAGCTTCGTAGTCCACCAGGGGGCTTCCAAATTCTTAATCCACATTTAGTGACGTTTCCAACCATTATAATGTATAAAATTCATAATAATTTTGTCCATTGGCTCTTCACCAGGTTTTTTTCTTCAGCATCACCGTAGCTCCTGCATTTTGGAAGATTAAAAGTCTAATTATTTTACAAAAAGCCACGTAATTGTTGGTGTACATGTATATTGAATATGAGTAATGATTTGTGGATAGATGGGCCGTGGAACTACATGTACTGCTTTTCAAAGTGGAAGTTATACATTGATGCTAACGCTGATTTATTTTAGTTAAAGCTGACGTGAATGAACAAAAACAGGAGATTCCAGCTTTGAAAAAGACCACCACGCCACGGTGGTGGTCAAGAGAAATACAAACGACCATAAGGTACTTTCAAAACACCTGCAGAACCTGATAGACTACCAGCATATTTGGTGGCGCCACTGTATTCTCCATGAGTCGGTCAATGGAGTAACATCGAGCGTGGCGTCCCAATGACGTCAGCAGGTCGAAGGCGTTATGTTCTTTCGGAACCAGAGAGGAAAGTTGATCTCCATTCTATAGTATTCACTTCTTGTTGACATTTATGGTGTTATCCAAGCACCAGTTGAAAACATTTATGCATTCAAAAACAATACAACACTCATTTGACGTACATCAACGTCATCAGATATCATTACACATACGTTGAGGAAAATTCTTATTTTATTCCTTTGGCCATAATTACCGTAATCAATTAAATATTCTTTCTACAAATATACACACATCGCGCAAGTCATGCATGTATTACTGCTCAGACCAAGTACATTGCATTTTTGTGAAAATGTATTCAAATAACGAAACTATGGCAAAAGAAATCAAATAAGATTTATATGCAACATGTTTGCAATGATACCAATTGTAGTTTCTGAAACTCGGACGAGTGGTGTATTATTTGTTGATGCCGAAGTTTTCGCCATTGTACCATATATATCAACTGGGCGCAAGCACTAAAGAACCCTGACCAACCTCATACTCAGGTTCCTACGGATCGTACTAAGTCTATCAGGCCCTGTCACTTGGACACTATCTCTTGATGTGTCTCGATTGAAAGCCTGAGATTGAATACAGTGGCGCCACCAAATAGGCGGTAGTCTATCATGTTCTGGGGGTGTTTGGAAGGGCGTTTGCACTTCTGTAGACCACCATACTGTGGCGCTGTGGTTTTTGTTCATTCACGTCAGCTTTAATGCATGTAATGTACATAGTACTTTATCCATGATGATTACCCCAAAGTTGAGAATCTGCGATGTGCTTTCAGAGAGAGGGATTTTGTTGCTTTAATCTGCAATTTTCAGCTGCATAAGACTTAAGTAGAAAACAAAAGGCTTGTCAGATGAATAAGCGGATGATCTATCATATCATAGAACGATCAAAAGAGGTTTCAGACGGTTTCTGTCTCATTGATCACTGTTCTTCAAAAACAAAAGTTGGGAAGGTGTAAGGAGTGTATTATGTAATGTACATGTACTTAAATATTAACACATAATCCAAGCTTAAAAAACATTTCAAAAAACACAGGTGTGCACTGATAGAAGAAGGATTGACATTGAAGCTTGGATGTAAATCAGAAGAACACTTTCATGAGGTTCTAACTATAAGCAGCAGTAGCAGCAGCAGCAGCAAACCACACCAACATCAGCAGTTAGCAGCAACAGTTGATGAATACAACAGCAACAGCAGCAGCAGCAACATTATCAACATCAGCAGCAAGTGTTAAGAAGAGCAGCGGCAGCAGCAGCAAACCACAACAACATCAGCAGCAAGCAGCAACAACAGCTGATGAATACAACAACTGCAACAGCAGCAGCAACATCACCAACATACATGTAAGCAGCAAAAAGTGCTGAAAAACAAGAAGAGCAGCAGCGACGGAAGCGACAGCGGCAGCAGCAGCAGCAACCCACAACAACATCAGCAGCTAGCAGCAACAGCTGATCAACATCATCAACATCAGCAGCAAGTGCTGAAAATCAAGAAGAGCAGCAGCGGCGGCGGCGGCGGCAGCAGCAGCAACAACAACAACACACAGTCGATACGGGCAACGCTGGCTGCGAAGGCGACAATGAAGACAAGAACATGACGAACCACACAGACAACCACGACTATCATTTCAATTACGTTATCATTCACTTGAGTAAGCGTCACCGTCTTACATGATTAATTCCGCGCGAGCTGATATTGACGCGTGGAATTAAATGACATCCCTCTCTTATTTCACTTATCATGTGTAATGGCATCATCTACTTGATGTCATATTCCCGTTGCTGTCAAGTTGGATAGCGTAATGGACTAAATAAGCGAAATGCTTGATCTTCGTGTTCAGGGTCGCGGTACTTTATTATCTTGTTGGCGGGGCGCTGAGGAAGGGTGAGATGAAACGGTGCTTTGACGTGATTCTTTCCACGTAATTTAGCCGCAAAACAACAAGAATATTGTATTTTACCTGATTTTATCAGCAGCTTCGTCGATCGTGAGTAAAAAAAGCAGTCCCAATTATGTCCCTTTTACGGTACGGCGAACGGCGTGCGTTTTTTTTAATTTTCACAACATCATTAGCAGACGTGTACTTTATTTCGCCTCAGGGCCAATCATTTCATTATGAATATTGGCCACGGTTGGGGTATTCTTTCCATTATTACATGTACATGCGTTTTTCTTTGGTCCTGCTTTTTTACCAGCTGTGTCTCAACTCAATAACGTTGCGGTTCGATCTACCTCTCCATGTAATCGCAGATTTTTTGGTTTCACGCAGTTTTGCCAACATCGTGAAAAACATCAAATTAAAAAATATCTCACATAGAAGCATAAAGAACAACATCCTCTTTGAAAGTTTATATGTAACGGTAGCGAATGTTTCTTCAGCGCAGCTAATGGTGCTTCTTTAAATACATGTACTCTACATGCACTTGTAGGGTAAAAAAATGTAATGCTACGTTCCCTCTATCACGAATCGCCCCACGATTGAAATCGTGGTCTTAATCGTGGAGGAATCGTGGTGATCCTATCAGATCTTGAGGTCAGTCGCGGCAATCGTGTTGATCGTAGGAAAGATTTGGACGGTTATGCTGGGTTCCCACTATCACGAATCACGTCACGATTTAAATCATTGTATTAATGGTGGAATAATCGTGGTGATCCTATCAGATCTTGAGGTCAGTCTTGGCAATCGTATTGATCATAGAAAACTTTTGGACGGTTCAAAAATTTTCTACGATCAACACGAGTGCCACGATTGCCCTCAAGATGTGATAAGATCTGATAGGATCACCACGATTAGTCCACGATTAAGACCACGATTTAAATCGTGGCGCGAATCGTGCCACCTGAAATTGACCAATCGTGACTATGTCGCATCCAAGCGCACCAAATCTTACCAGAACGTATCGACTCGCATCACCTCGTATCCAAACGTGAAATTTCAGAGAAGTAAACAAATATTCCACGATCAGCCACGAATGGCCAATTTTGCAAACAAGCAGGACAAAATACACTGAGTCTACAGGTTATATACATGTACAAAAGCATTCCAGATATTCAGAGAATTCTTGGAAGATACTCAGTGTTTTTTTAGTACAGTAGGTTGGTTCCCCTCTTTAGCTGCAGCCGCGCACCCGCGGCACTCCAACATCAAAGACAGGGATGGACCATCATTTTGACCAGGAATCCGGCCCAAAACTTCTGAGCACTTTTTCTGCGCATCAGGTGTGGCGCTGTTTTTGCAATGATTATGACATCAATAGCTAAATCCCGGACCCACATACATTACTCGGTCCGTGGTTAAATACAGATCAAACAGATGGTTTTGGCCAAATGACGCAGTGCACGCTCCGACAGTCTATACGAAAACTCGTTGGATGTCGCATTTGAGGATGTTAAAGATAATATATCATGACTTCATTGTTTACATTTTATGTTTGTAAACATAGATGTTTACATTATGTTATTTTGGACTTTTGGGACATGCCAACCCACCAAATTTAATACTTTCGGCATCAAAAGAATTTCTAGAGGGGCATGCCACCAACAAATTGCTCAAGACAAAGAAAGACTGGTCACAAACAAGCGAAATGTAAACAAACAATGATTTTCGTGGCCCGCGAAAATAACCGTGATACATTATCTTTAATGGAATTGATGAGCCCGAACATTTCAAAAGCTGAAATGAACTTGGCGTTCAGGTGAACAGTAGCAGATCAATGCACAGGCAGTCTGACAATCCTCGTCGATCACTCAACGACATCAAACGGGTTTTCCTATAGGCCGACTCACAAATGTCTTCAGAAGTTCACCCGCAATTCGAAATATTCCATTGTGATCAATTTGTAATACTACACTACAGGGTGTTTCAGAAAAAAAATGTTAGCTAAAACCCAGAAAGATTTTGGCCTATAAATTTGTAAGGACGTAGACCGGGATGTCGATGACTGCTCTTGAAATTTTTGCTCTGATTGCTTCTTGCATCACTGCACAAGAGGCCTTTACCTGAATGGGTTCAAAACGGTGCAAAAACCAACTTTGCACTGTGGACAAATGATACAATGGACAATGCCTTGCCAATTCCATAATGATACACACACACCACCGGAAAACAAAACATTTATTGTATTTCTTACATACAAAAGGTAATTTTTGCTGGATTTAACTCTCCATAAAGCGTCCTTCGACATGAAATCCATTGTGTACAGCAGAGTTGGTTTTTGCACCATTTTCAACCCATTCAGGTAAAGGCCTCTTGTGCAGTCACGCATAAAGCAATCAGAGCAAAAATTTCAAGAGCAGTCATTTACATCCCACTCTACGTGCCTGCAAATTTATGGGTTCAAATCTTTCTGAGTTTTAGTTTCTGAAACACCCTGTAGTACACCAAACAGCAAGCATACCCACTCTTAAACAGTTGCGTTGGCTCATTATCGATCACCGACGCCAGTCCGCTACACATGGAAGAAATGAACACTTTGCCGACACGTTCACGCTACAACGACCCCAATCTGTTGCAAAACCTCGGCCCATTTGATTTTTCAATTAGTTTTACCGATCAATCGATCTCTGCCAAAACCGATCCTCGAAGTTATTTGTAGATAGGCAACAAACAAGAGCCGTAATTTGTCGTCTGGAATTCGGCAAATTGTCCCTTGCAGTCAGGAGATATTGGTTCATGTTGGTGAATTATATCATGTTTCATCGTTCTGGACCATATGAGGAGATTTATAGATTGATCGGAGAGAGCATTTGCTCTCAGTTAGGCTGCAGTGTAGCCGAGATGTAAATGATTATGCTTCTGTAAGTTAAAGCCATCGTGACTGCTGGCAGCTCGAAAATGTGAATTGATTGTGGATTTCGTTGGGATTTGCGGGTAGGCAAGGACAGATTCACGAAGAGGTTGCCGTTTTTTTCACGGTCTTTGATAACGGGGTCTTCTTTCTCCAATTCGTCAGATTTGCCGAGTGGTTTGCGCACTACTAGTCCGGCCAATAAGGGTAAAAAACGGCGAAATCGTGCAAATTGGAATAAGCAGCAAATTGGCACACTGGTGCAGTTTTTAATACTGAATAATACTGACTGTTGAAATAGCTGATCTTACAAAAATTTGATGATGGCACAAAATATTTTTTAAAATACATGTGTTAATGATAACAAATTTCGGTAGGCCTAGTCCCAGTGTTCACGATGAGCGATAAATCACACTCTGGGGATTAAAGGTCAAGCAGGACAGACATGGTAGACACAACTGTGCCATGAGAATTTGAATGTTTTCAGTTTCCCCAGCCCTCGAAGGCTGGGATTGCAATACGGGTTGCCAATTTAGTCAAGTTCACAAAGGTGAACGGTTGACAATCATGGCCATAGGCTCTAATTCTTTTTACATGTACCTGTCTTCTTTTTACCTGTGACCTTGCTCGCAAAGGCTCTGTTGGACCGATGGATCTGTCAATGACAGGTGTCTGACTGAGAATAGGCCTACCTCTCTTCTGCCAGTGCAGGCCCGTGTGGTAGAGTGACATTACATCAGATTGACGGAATTAGGCGCGACCTGACATTGAGGACACACAGAGAAACAGTGAGTCTATTTCCCAGTGTGTTCCAAACAATGGGAGTCACACAGAAAAATGGCCACACTGAAAAACATTACACCGGCCTTATTGTTTGACGGACACTCAACAACAGAGGGAGATGTTTACTGGTGCCTGCCCCATTGTTATGTCGCGGCTTAATCCGTCAGTAGTTTGTTAGAAGGCATTGGCAAACGGGGGCAATGGAAAAATATTAACCGGCGGGGCTGTTCACACAAAGTGCTGGCAAGTTTACGCAAATCTATTGTAAGACAGATACCGAACAA
>NMRB01003362.1:13552-27080 GCA_002633025.1 Notospermus geniculatus | reverse complement strand
ATTGTTTGGGAAATGCTGGCAGATGTTTCTCTGAGTGTCCCCTGTTGTCAAGTCTCCGCTTATTCCGTCAGACAATAGTAGGGGAACACTCACAGATGGGGAACACTGGCAGATGTTACACCGGCACAAAATATCCAGTGAACCTCCCTAAGGTCATATCGGCGTCTTTCACTTGATGCACATACACAATAAAGGTCTATTCTCACTGATCCTATGCAACAAAGGAAATATTTGTAAAACACCCTTATTACCACATTTCAGTAATGTGGTTGTTCAATTTCAGTACAGTGAACCCAGGACTCAGACGAGTAAAAACTAGTAGGGCAGAAGTGATTACTTTGCAGTAAAAGCAACTGTTTATTCATATGAATTCAAGTATTCACTTCTACTTGGAGTAAAAACTTGGGACTAGTTACTTTTACTTTTAGTAACTACTAGCTAGTAGATACTGATTTTTATTCATATCACCCAATGCCATGATTACTAGACCAGTGATGCATTTGGAGTGAATATGAGGTCAAAGAATGCTGACTGTCAAATATTGGAGCCGGAAATGTCGCGAAGGGAGTAAGAAATAAAAATGGAAGAAGTGGGAAATTTTGGAATTTGCGCGTGGGAGAATTTTTTTCCTATTTTGAGAAGTTTTCTTAAAATGGCATGACATTTTGTCTGATTTTTCGGGCGATATTTCTCATAATGGGAAAATTTGCTCCCAATTTGAGCAATTGAAAAATTCGCGCAAAATTCCAAAATTTCCCACTTCTTATTTTCCACTTTTATTTCCTACTCCCTCCGACGGCCGATGTAACATCTGCCGGTGTTTTCGTACGTCACGGTTTCGGCGTATTGTTTGGAAAACGCTGCCAGATGAATTGTCCCCTTTTGTCAACTCGCAGCTTATTCCGTCAACAATAGGCTTAGGGGAACACTCACAGATGGGGAACATTCAAAAACGTTACACCTGCTTCCTCTACCTCTACGAAATACCGTGTTTCACTGGGCCAAGACTCATGATATTTGATCCAACGATGAGCATGATACTCTCCATGTAATGGTGAAGTACATGTACCCCTATTTCGTGTGTCTTTCCAATTTCCGACCATGCGTAGGGCGTGGGATTTTCATTTGCAGCACTTGTGCCATCGGCAGTGATGATTTTTGCTCATTATTGACGATAGAAACATCTGCAAATGACTGTATATCATTGGCGACAAGGGCTGGCATCTTTTGCCTGCAGCCTACTATACCAGATTACTTACCCAACCATACAAACTATTGGCGTACATGCCATTGATCAGACACAAATTTGCCGAGGGAAGCCCATCCCACGTCGGTAAGGCCACGCTTTTTTTATTCTTTGGTTTACAGGCCCGCCAACGTGGTAAAATGCCATACCGAAAAAAAATCGCGAAAATCAGTTTCTTTTATTTCCGCTGACCTTCAAATGAAGTATTCTCAGAAAATTAACCGAATAAGTGGAGTTTTTTTTTAATTCCCGACTTTGATTTCAACAGTCACGACAGCTACATGTAAAAATAAATAAAACCAATTGGCGTATGCCTATTTCCCGGCAGCGCGGACGGAAAGAAGCAGAAAAGAGGCATTTATAAGGAATTTATTTGGTTTTTTACTTCTTCCGATTTGTCTAACTTGTCATTCTAAAGCTGAAAATGAACAAAACGAACTGAACCAAAGTTTTTTATTTTATTTTTTTTATTTCGTCCTCCGTACCTGGGCTCAAAATGTTTGTGCCCGTAAGCCAAAGAATATAATAACCATGGCCTAAGAAACTACTAGCCAACAGTATTTCTTTCACAATTCATCAATCTGTACACGCGAACAGCTTTCGCGTGCAATTTGGTCTCCAGTCGCTGCAAATACATCGTAATTCGTATCATGTGCCGAGGGCAGCAAATCTAAAAACGCTGGTGAAGGAACTATTTTGTAATTAATCGCCACTAACATCTTTTGCATGCAAGTGGTCCACCCTTTGCCACAAAATACATGCAACTGATCAAAACGATTTGCCCAGGGCAGCAAATCTCACCACGCCGGTAAGAGACTATTTTGTAATTTATCGACATGAAACACGCAAAGATCTTTCGGGTGAAATTGAGGTCTTCCCATCACGACGTATTACATGTTAGTAAAAGGATGGGTCCTGCCGATGGCAGCATATCTCACGAGACCGGCAAGGGATATTAACTTTTTTCCAATTTGTGCAAAAACCGAGCGGTTGTGGGCTATGAATTAATTTTGCAGTGTGTCACATCAAAATCTCATTTTTTTTCAGTCTTGGTGAAAAAAACGACGTGTAAAGCCGTAAATATGTCGCATGAAAGAGCGATATTTACCTCATCCACCAAAGATACATGTACTTCAGAAGCTTTTCAAGGAATTATGGAGGATGTTCTCGCGGGTATCAAAGATTATCAAAAGCTCCATGGAGTCTTCTGTCTCAGCCAGTGCAGACGAAGTGTTCTTCCAGATAAAGGAAAATGTATGGCGAGACAAGTCTTGGCCCTCTAAAAACCTGGATGTTGTAAAAAGATGTAACATTTTTGATCAAAGCTAATGTGTTTGTTAAACAACATCCCATTAATTAGGACCTATTTCCTTTCTCGTACACCTTTTGATATGCTTGATGAAGTAAGATGTGAAAAGTAAAAAAAAATGTGATTTGAAATTCCTACAGCCCATAAATAAAAAGTGTTACATCCTTCTTATTGGAATTGGAAATTGTAAGGGGAGACAACCTCTTTAAGCATAAACGATTATGGTCTTACACTGTTCGTTGCTGTAGAAAGTCACAACCACAAGACCGTAGGGGGTGCACAGAAAAAAGAAATCAACTCGAGTGGAGACTCAGATCTCACTTAGGGATAAAATGGTTCGAAATACTTTTTGACTCAAAATGAAACAGAAAATATTTCAATCTGAGTTGAGTGACCTCAGAATGAGACTGTCAGTCTCTCGGCCCAAAATATTTTCCGTTTCATTTTGAGACAAAAGGTATTTCGAACCATTTTGTCCCCATAGTGAGACTTTGAGTCTCCACTCGAGTTGATTTCTTTTTCTGTGTGAGGGGGGCACAGATTCGATAAAATAGCGAACCGTAGCCGTAGTTCTTAGCAGCGAGCGCCGCGCCTCCCCCGGGAAATTTTTAGAAAATAAGAGTGCTTTTATGCCGTTTCCGGGCATTTGAGAGCAAAATTGGACACTCTAGCCATGTCAGTGTGGTTCATTGGTTTATTGGACTTGGGATTTTTGGGACTAAGGCAGTCAAATTCTGAGCCTGCCAATTTTTTATTTTTGATAAGCCAAATATTGGGGGGGGGGCATGCCCCCCGTTGTTCCTACGGCCATGCAACCATCGTGAAAGCTTTGAAAGGGGAAATAGATGTAGTCATGGTAGTAAACTAAGAAAAACTAATCTTAATCTAAAGCTAGGAATCCACTGACTGCTGATTTTCTGCGTTGCGACTTGCTTTGCAACTTGCTACATGTACCTGCGATTGAATACGATCGCAAGGAACTGATACCGATCGCCGACCGATTGCCGACTGAAATTGACCACATCTTCGCCATTGGTGGAAACCACGTCTAGCGAGTCCATTACGGCGATAGCGTGCCCAGTTGCAAAGCAAGACGCAACGCAAAATCAGCTTTAAAATCAATGGTGGATTCCAAGCTGAAGTCGCCGCATTTCTCTGCAAGCAATTACATGTATTCCAATCGGTAGAAGCAGCAGTCCGTTGACGGACATCATGAATTGCATCCGCGACATCGCGAATTTGTAACGTGATCGATATCGACTAATGAAACACCCTAAAAATGATCAATCACCCGGTAATTTTTCCGTACGCCACCTTGCGTCGTGTGAACTGCTCAAAGATTGATGATGGCCGTGGATGTCAGAAATACATAACGATAGCGTCGACTGGTGAGTGTACTAATGTACTCCTGGCCACTGTGGGTTTGAGAGAGTCGCGATAAGCGTACAATGTAAACGTGAAAAATGACATCAAATTTTATGCGTTGGGCAATTCTCCGGTAACGGAGAATTACATTTTATCGACAATTTTCAACATCGATTCGCAAATTACAGAAAAATTATGTCATCCAGTATAAAGTTACGCCCATTGAGAAATGACTCCCAGCATCAACTAGCATGCAAAAAACTGAAAGAATACCACACATACATGTATGGTGATGTAAGCAATTGTTATTGCAGTAACGGAATTAATCTGCAGAGAGTACACCTACAAATGTACTTCCGTTACCAGCATTAGAGTCAATTTCGTCTGCTCTTTTGTCTTTTAAAATGCATGCAAGATATTCCGAGGGTCGTTTCTCTGGAAAGATGCAATAAACATTTTCTTTCAGATAACCATGTCGTTGTAACTGATCAATCAGGGTGAAATTTGCCTGATTCTCTACTGGAGAATAGCCCCGTTTAAATTTACGCACCTACGTGGCAACTATAAAGCTTTCGTTATGAATTGAAAAAGTCTAAGGGCGGCTTTCCACTGGAGCGTTTCCGTGAGGGGAAACGCTCGAAATCATTGTTTTTTTACCGCGGCGTTGGTCACGGTGTAAAGTCGATCAGTGTTCCCCGTATTTCTGTGTTTTTCTTATTGTTTCCCTCCTGACAGATTAAGCGGCAACTAACCCAACAATAACCATTCTAGGCCGCGTCTATTGTTGGGGAACACTGAGCTACAAAAGCACTCACAGATGTTACAACGGCGCGAAAAAAAATGCTTTCGGGCGTTTCCGCGCACGGAAACGCTCCAATGGAAAGCCGCCCAGAAAGGGGGTTTAGGAAATCGTCCCGCTAAACGAAGATACTTTTACGCTAAAACTAACGATAATTTGTGTTGAAGACTTAGAAGTCTTGTTGCCGTTACCGGGAAGATGTTTTAAACTCCCTGTTTTCGTCGGAACTAACGCTATTAACACTACGTACGTGTACAATATAAAGGTTATTGCTGACGTTACCATCAAGAATATCATAATCTCAGTAAATAAGCCATCGCTACCAATCAAGAGTAGGCGAAGCAAATGAAGACAGTGCTATTGGACCCGTGTCAAGTGCCCTCGTCTCTCAGCGTCTGTCTTTATAGTATTTGGTACACTGTGATACGAAATGGAGAGAGATCATGGTCTCTGTGGCTGTCTTTTTGTATCGAATCACTAAGATAATAGGGAACAAGAGAAAACGTTAGGCCTACATCGCGACGGGAGTACCACATTGCATAACTTTTGAAAAGAGTAGTGATGTCAACTTAAAGACAAAATTTTAAGCGATATGCGATTTATTTTGATCTGTTGTACGTAAATACGCGTTGGACATTTCCAACAAAGATGGTGGCTATTCGTTCTCCCTTTTGACGCTGTGGCCATTCGTTGTCCAAGCATCAAACAGCACTACCCAAATGCATCCTCTTAGACAACTATTTTACCTAACTTTTGTGTCCATGACCCGCTTGACCAGCTTAGCGTGCCAGCGGCCATTGAATGGCATTAAGCTCCTGACGTCATATGGTGAGACCGCCATCTTTGTCGAAAGGTCTACAGGCATATCTTCATCTGCCTTGAGGTCGATAACTTGCGTTATCAAAGAAATCTGTCCCAAAAAGGCAGAATCTAGTAACTCACTTTTGCTAATTTGAGAAAAACAAGAAAATGTGAAAGTGCAAAGGATTAAGCTTCTGCTTCCAGTTCATAGTAACAATTGAGTTACTAGGTTTTGCCTTTGTAGGACTTGCACTGGGTGGAAAGTTACTTGGTTTTGCCATAAGAAAAATACAGACCCATGGAATATTTCACCAAATCTAATGCAGTAACATGAACCTCACAACCTAGTAACTCCAAAACTGTACCTACATGTAACTCAATTTTGAAGAAAAAGTGAGTTACGCTGAAAGGGTAAATGTCGTCCTGGGTATATACAAAGAAACCCAGGATCTCAATCTTCACTAAAACAATACCCTGGGTGTAGTTTCGGTAGCCAAACATCACCCAGCTTCCGCAATCTGTGCCTAGGAACGAGTCCTATTTAGAAATCCCGTGGAATCTCGCGGTCTCGCGCCGCGGTAGTACTTGTTGAGTGTAGCTGTTCATGACATTCTTCAGGCAGTCACGTGACCACGGGCGAGACAACCTCGAATCCAGGTGTCATACTACGATGCTGGGTGATGTTAAGCTACCGAAAGTACACCCAGGGTATTGTTTTAGTGAAGATTGAGATCCTGGGTAATCTTTGTATATACCCAGGACGACATTTACCCTTTTAGCGTGAGTTACAGTTGTGCTCGAAAGTTAGTGACCCCCACCACGAAATGCACGGAATTTGCTGAGCTCAAAATATTACCAATTATACATGTACATGTACATGTACCTCGTTTCACTTGTAGACTGACATAATGCAAGCAGCTACAATATACATGTAGTATGAAAATATCAAGAAATGTAAATGATTTATCACAGGGCTTCACAATAAGACAATAATGTTTAAGGCCTGGGTCCACATGTGCGTTTTACGCTGCGTTTTGACGCTTCGCCCATTGTTTGGAAGCAGAGCGGCGGAAAATAACAAAAGATTTTTAAATCTTAAAACGCATCGCGCAGCGTAAAACCATAAAGGAATCAACCATAAAGGTTTAACTGCGAACGATGAACTTACTGAGGTATACACTTCATGTGTTGCCACCGGATGTCGCTCACTGCCTGAATTTTGGCTTTACGTAATAGGCAGTAGCTTCAACTTTTTTTATGGTGAAGGGGTACATCAACCTGTCAACTTGATGCTTTGAATTCCATTTCTGAGTATAACAGAGCTATTCCCAGCACAATTAGTGTTCCACGTGCAAATGTACGTTGGCCTATTCAAATCTACACAGATGACCCTGCGCTCACATCGTTCGTGGGGTTCTCATTAATTCAATCCTTTTGTATCATAGGATCAACTAGTCGGAATTGAACAAAATTTGCAGTAAACGTGCATAAGGGTCTCTCCTGTCATATGGAAGAGTCAGAATGCAAATCTGTTGAGGTTTAAAGGGATACTGTCCACATTCATAAAATGCTAAATTTGTAAGTTGAACCTTTACGGTTGATTCCTTTATGGTAAAACGCACATGTGGACACAAGCCCTTAGAACACAGTACATGTATGGTAGTGGGGTTCACTAAATTTCGAGCACAACTATACATGTACATGTACTAGGTTCTGCCTTTTTGGGGTAGAAATGCGTATCGATAACTGACCCTCGGTGAGAGACTGTCGCACCAGGCTTCCGGTAAATGAATCTTTGATGACAAAAGTCACCCCGCATCCCTCTTCTAAACCAGCCAATCAATCAATCACGGTGATTGTTGTATTAGATGTCCCCCACAGCGGAGCTCGAGAATACATGTACGTCGCGGTTTACCAAGATTGCGCTTATCAACAGTTCGGTTCTACCAACAACATCCTCGTAGTTGACGAAGACCGCGGTATGAACACGCCCCGGGAAAATTCACGAGAGCACCATAAGGGAAAATCAGTATTACTTTGTCAAATTAGGGGTCTCTTTTATGCCGAGGCAGATGTAATTTGTTCTTGTCATATAAAGCAATCGTGACCTCTTCTTCTGTATGTCCACAAGGTATTTGACCTTGTGTGGCCTTTCAGCATAATCTGTTCTTATTGTGCTCAAAGAGGAAGAAGATAAAACGATGTCTAACCCATAATGAATTTAGGTTTTCCGGACAGAGCGGGAGGGATCATTTTAAAGGCACTAAACAGGAAAACCACGTTATCTTCATCTTAACGGCTCAGAACATGGCGCTGTAGTGTTTTTGCTCATGCAGTTCAGCTTTTAAATGCAAAGCAACACTAAAGAACACTTCAACCGGCAAAAATACTTATTCTGCTCGGCGTATATTTGATGAAATTTATTCACCTCATGACTCGCTATCATTCTGAAAACATTTTAAAATCATTAGGGAGGTTGAGATCAGCGACTTATCACGGATCCGTGTATGTTGTGCAGAATTCTATCCGTATACGTATAAGGATCCGTGATAAGTCGTTGATCTCAACCTCCCTATTATATAATAATAAATGTGTGTGCCTTTTCAAGGCACTTCACGATTATTACCCCCAGCCCCTGTTCATTCCAATTTCATATCTCCACTTCCCAGGGAGTATTACAGTCCCGGCAGCCGATTTCAGCGCTCTTGGACTAATATTAACATAGGCCATCACTACCAGCCAGGTACCCCTTTTACACCTGGGTGGGGTGAAGCAAGTGAGGCAAAGTGTGTTTTTTCTTGGTTTGGACTGGGAATCGAACCCGGGACCCTCCGATCAGGAGTCCGTCTCGTTAACCACTAGACCACGCCGCTCCGCATGTAGTATTACGTATATACGACATGCGGTCAGCTCCTGGAAAGTCCGTTCAGGGGAGAAGTTTGCCTTTAATAATACAGCCTTGTTTGAGACCGGCAGATTTTATTGCCCTTTGTACAGTTTAGTCGCCGTATTACACAAAGGAGACATGTTGGTTTCCGTCGCCCATGCAGACTATACCCGTCAAAGACAAATCCTACAGCCGTAGTAAGCCAGTTTCATCCCGGGGGCTTATTTCTGCTAAGGACCGCCTGTCTCTGAATCTTAACCTTGGCTGTGATCCGTTGCGAAAATATTTATTGAAAGGAGAGTCTGTGTACTGTCTGTGAATTCAGGTAGAGATATTCATCTTCGTCGCATTCTGATGTCAAACGGTGTTTTAAAGGGAGACTCCAATCATTGTAAACTTTTGAATTTTTTTCAATCCATGTAGACTATTGCCATGAGTTGTGATGTCACTACACTGTTAAAGAATGTTTGTAATATCTGTACAGTAAATTTACAGCAGAATTTTCACTGCATGGTTGCTATAAAATTCATTTTACTGCAAACTGCTGTTTTTTTACTGGAAATTAACAGCAAGATTACAGTTTACAGCAAAATGGTATAAATTCTGTAAAAAATGCTGTATTTAAAACTGAGAAACTGTAATCTTGCTGTTAATTTCCAGTTAAAAAACAGCCGTTTGCAGTAAAATGAATTTTACAGCAACCATGCAGTGAAAATTCTGCTGCAAATTTACAGATACTACTGTAAATTTACACATATTTTTTAACAGTGAATAGTGTCAATAGGCTGACGACCTTTGTAGTGAATGAGCTAATACTGTGACTGCCTAGGCCTATTGGTTGTACGTTAATAAAATATGCATTGAGCACTCATGACATCATGAGTGCTGTGCAATGGTCCCCTTGGGATCCAATTAAAATACTTAAAATGATGAGTTTGCTGATTTAAAAAAAACACGACATGTTGCAGATATAAGTGAATTTGAATTTATTAACGATTTTTCAAAAATTCAAAATTTGACACAAAGAGTGGGTCTCCCTTTAATGGTCAAAGCTGGAGCTAGTTGCCGACGCACGTTCACTTTATCGGTAGGCACGTTGTTTATTTGCTTATCTTTCTTAGTGATCAGAGTGAGATGTCTTTTTTCTTAGTGACTTGAGCCGGTCATCGATGGCAAATGGATGATCTTGTAACAGACAAAGTAACTACGTGATCCATAGAGAAACGTGGGCGTGGGGACGTTTACTTAGCTGGCAGCACATTTCACCACTTCCGTTGCTTGCAAACGCTATTTACGTGGTCGGCAACTTCTAGTGGGGGTTGTCGGTCACTGTACCAGCATTGGATGCCTACATGTATATTCGTACCTATCAGTTCACGTCAGAGTTTTCGCAAAAGCCCCCGTAACGCCGACGCGAACGTCTGTCCTATTGTTCGGTGCTCTCTTCGTGGCATCGAACAGTGGGATTGGCATTCGCGTTGGCGTTTTGGGGGCCTTACGAAAACTCTCTACTGTCTCCTCGTGTCCTTGATAAAAAACCAAGCAGCAAGCAACTTACGTCAGATCAAAGAAGCATGATCAAATCACCCTCATCTGCAAAAATTTCATTGGCTTCCGATTGGGGAATTCAGTTCAAAGTGCTTCTGAATGTGCTTTCAAGTGGTGTATTTTTAGATGAATTTCGCTAGCAGCCATCTTGCCAAAATTAGGTCATCACCATGGGGATTTTCTTCCAGAGTGACAAATGATTGGTTCTCCCATCCCAAGTAGGGGAATCCCCATGACGATGACGACGACCCAGTTTCGACAAGATGGCTGTTGACGAACCTCAGCTGTCATTCGGAACGACCTGAGGCGAACTGCTTATCGGTCCACTGGGCGGCGAATTTCACCTCGGACACAAGTCCAAGGCAGCCATATTGTTTATCAACAAACACAGTCATGTGACACCGACGTTAGGACCGTGGGACTATTGTGGCCGAATTTTGGCCTGTTAAGATGTTCAACCTTATTTGCTGGATAAGTTGAGGCACCGGTATCTCACCCAATCTGCCAATTATTAATCCAATAACGCAGCGTTCTTGTGTGACCTAGTTGGTTCATGGGTAGGGTGCTGCAGGTGTGATGAGGCGACCGCATCCAAACCCACAGAAACGCAAGGGAATCGTTGCGCATTCAAGATGGCTGCCCTGGAATTGCGTCCGAGGGGAAATGCGAGTTGTCACGGCAGTTGCCTTCGGAAGTTCCGAATGCTCAGCTGTGGCAGCAGCCTTGATGTCAACCTCAAGCGTGTGAAAGGGAGGCGACTCTCCTGATATCAAGTGATGCAACATTGGTATGCAGGCGGCCGAATACCAAATTTAGTGACCACACTGCATCTCTTGATGCAGCTCAGCTTCTGGTCGGCCCTAACTACATTTAGGAACATCAGAGAGGACTGATTTGTGCCTTCAAGCACCTTCTAAGATCCTGCATGGCTGCTCGGTGAAGCATTCAAGGAGATCACGGTCACGGGGATTTCGGCGCTACAAAGACATTCTGGTCCTTTTGTCCACGACCAACGCGGCGAACTCAAAATTCGCGTGAATGGATTCGTAAAGCCCAGTTCACACTGCACGCGCGGTGCGACGCGGCGCGTTCTGAACAAAGGATTACAGCCTACTTACCACATCGCAGTAGTGTGAACAGTGTATAGGCTTAACAGTGGAAACAATCAGGTGCGAATCGCACCGCACCTAAAGTGTGAACAAGGCTTTAGCCGGTGATAGACTGGCGCGTACGCGGCGCGTCCTGCAGGCGTTCCACCAATCAGATTCTTCGGTAGGTGTTTCGGTCCGTGTTATCGCCTCCCTGATTGGTTGAACGCTTACCGACGCGCTGCTTACGCGTCAGTCTGTCACCGCCTTAGCCTGACTCTAAGGTCCACTTTAAGCTTTTGTATTCTGCCCTGCAAACAATAGGTAAAGGTAAACCTTACATGCCCCTTAAGGAAGCTTCTAGAATACGGCGCGTTCTCTTATTCTGGGTTTTTCTAGCCTGGTGTGCAATGCGGAGAGACGGAATGGTTCGTGTAAATGTCGGAAGACCACTTTCAAAAATGTCGCATAACACAGGATTATTTCATCACAGCAAAGCTCTGGTGAGAAATGGATTTGTAGAGATATCTTCCCTACCTGCAGCAGAGAAGCCAGATGAGTTAGCCATTTTCAATACGATCTTAAGACACCAGCTAACCAAGAGTTTTCCACCAGAACAATCGGGAAATAGGGGGAAACCTTCCAACAACACTCCGACAAAGGTAATCACCCAGAACGATATTGCTTTGTCGATCTGTATCAAGGTGGTGACGTCATACTTGAATGAAGCGTCGAAACTAACAGATTTTGTACTACAAGATTTCAACGAAATTTAAAGGATGTTAGTCGCGACAGTCAAAAATGACAATAAGAATAATTTCATGGCCCAAGAAATTCACAATTTCGAAGTTACAAATTTCGTATTTGAGCACTAAATTAGGCTAGACTTGCAGTTGACCACCGTGTTCTAAGTGCCATTCCGCGGGGGCAGCACACCCACATGCAGCAGTTGTGCAACTATGCTCGTATTGGGCAATAAATACCCGATTTGACTGAAGTGATTGGTTCAAGATGGCGGCGTTTGATTCTCTATTCTGACACTTTGACTGGCACGACCAGTTCGCTTTAAACTCGAATTGGAAGAGTTCGAATTGAACCTAACATGTTGAAAAATTTTTAAAAAAGAAAAAAGATTGCGCTACCAAATCTTGATGAAGAAAGACAACTTTTCTTTGCGTTAGCGAGGTGCAGCATTACTTAACTGCAATTAGATTCGGCGCCTTAATTGGCGATAAATGGATTGGAATGGCTGATGTAATGAGTGTAATTGAAAAATAAAGAAGTCTGATTCCTGTGTTTCCATGGTGAAGAGACTGGTGTGAAAAAAATGTGGCAAACAACACCACATAGCAGATACAAGCTCTCGAGCGTGCTTGGTGGTTTCATGCGAAACCTCTCCGTGGTGGAGTATTTCGATCGTGTTGAGGAGGAGTGCAGTATTTCCACCCCAAAACAACGGCTAACACCCCGGGCAAGAGGACTTCCTTAAAGCTGACCTATTTCCATTAGCATCCCTGTGCATGTAAAATGCAGCAGAAGACGTTCCCATTACCATTGCCTATTCCTTTTGAGCTGGTCGAGTACTCTCGCTTCCTGTTACTGGCGATTACAAATTCGACACAGAACATTGATGATGGTCATTGATGCCGCCATTCCAGCTTGTACGCATTGCCAACGATATCCGGCGGTCAGTGCCATGTTACGAATAGCCGAAATGAGGTAATTTTACCTTTTCAAGGGCTTCGGAACAAACTCCTTGCCGTCCATGAACATGGCCAGTTGATTGCGAACGCATTGCGAGGAATACATTGGAATGTTGATGGTTAGTTAAGGCGAAGGGTAAAAACAGTGGAAAACATTATGTAAAGCGGTACATGTACACCCTTAATCAAAAGTAAATGCACACCTAATAAACTTAAATATTTCCCAACATCTTCAGTGGATCAACCTTTGCTTTTTACGGCAATTATTTAGGGCCTCAAGAAACCTTTTGATACCAAAAATATCATGATCTTGCATGGATGCCACGTTGTGAGTTACCATTATGGCGAACTCCCACTTACCTGTCCCATTCCTGAACTCCGAAAAAAATGACTAAATCCTAAGTTGAAGATAATGCACAGCGAGCTCAACGGAGCTGACGCAGCGTCATGACGCGATTTAGTTTCACGAACTGGCGCCACGTGCCTCCACGGGGCACAGCTGATCGCACTTCACACTCTAAAAAAATTCTCGTCGTACTGACAAGCTGGAACTCGTTCTCAGAATATGCTTAAATTGACAGGGTCTATCTTGTCAATTGACAAGTTTTTAACTTGTCATCCTCGGAAAAGAGACATCTTATCATTGAAACAACTACATCTCGTCATTCAGGCTACACAAAAATAAAAAATTATGCGCCAAGAGACCGTTATGCGGTAGTTACAAGTACTAATAACAGGTACATATGAAAGAAAAACTCTCCCAAATTTCAGGGCCTACGGCG
>NMRB01003362.1:0-12710 GCA_002633025.1 Notospermus geniculatus | reverse complement strand
TTACGTAACTACGTAAAAAGTACCAAAAACTTGCTTATTTGGTTACGAGGCCCCAGGTTTCTATCTCTTGATAATACATTTATGGGGTGTAAATGCCACCGTTTAAAAGTTAGCTGTACATCGGGTTCCATTCTCCTGTACAAAGCTCAGTCGTTGCGTCAGCTGACGTCCAATGATAAAGTCAGTTCCAAAAATTCAAACGGGATTTTCTCAAAACGCTCAAGGGTGCCAGAGTGGCATCCGGTGGATTCTGAATCTCTGTCATTTAGAGATATAAAAAATGCAAAAAAATTGCTGTTATACAAAAAGTACCACTTCTCAGAAAATCAGGGTTTTGCGTCCGGACTATGTGGTGAACTCTGACGTTACGTCATGAGCAAGGAATTCGCCCGAACTGGATCGCTGTGATGGGGTGGGGTATGGTCAGAAACAGTAATGTCCTGTCCACTTACCTGCCCCACTCCCGAGCCTGGCAATAAAGAATGACAGCGTGCGATCTCTTCAACTTAGGATTTGGTCATTTTTTTTCCGATTTCAGGAATGGGACAGGTAAGTGGGAGTTTAGAGTACATAAGAACGAATTGTTTTCAAATTCAGAATTCATAATTTTCCCTCAGTTTTCAATGGGAGATCTGTTTGATCAAGTCTAGTTGGCTAATCAACGCATCTCTCCAAAGGCGATATTGTGCAGAAATGTGAGTGACAGCAGAATGATGAAGTTTTCTTCCTCCTATGGAATCTGATTTACTGCTTCATCGCACAGAAACGACATCGTCAATGATACTACAGATGGTGTTGACTATCCCGAGGAGATACTGATTGTCACTGACTATGTCACAACGCAGACATGTAGGTTTTATTTTATTACTGGCAAAAGTACAGAATTGACAACAAGAAAAAAGCAAGGAAGAAAAACAATTTCTTGTCAAAATGAAAACAACAGCATGATATCTTGATATCTACATGTTATGCTACGTTCCCACTGTCACGAATCGCCCCGCGATTGAAATCGTGGTATTAATCGTGGAGGAATCGTAGTGATCCTATCAAATCTTATCAGATCTTGAAGTCAGTCGTGGCAATCGTATTGATCGCAGAAAAGTTTTGACGGTTCACAAATTTTCTACGATCAACACTAGTGCCACGATTGACATCAAGGTGTGATAAGATCTGATAGGATCACCACGATTACTCCACGATTAAGACCACGATTTCAATCGTGGCGCGATTCGTGCCACCTGAAATTGACCAATCGTGACCATATCGCATCCAACATGTCCAAGCGCACCAAATCGTACCAGAACGTATCGACTCGCATCACCTCGTATCCAAACGTGAAAGCTACGAATGGCCAATCGTGACGTTCGTAACGGACCGCACGACAGTGGGAACTTAAGGGCCTGTCACACTGGAGTCGTTCTCAAAACGTCCTGACCTGTCCTAATAAAATCGTAAAACGGGCTAGAACGTGTGAAGTTGGCCAAATAAGTTATCTCAACGTTGAGGAGCACTCTTCCCGTCCCAGCCCGTCCATGAAGTTCGTAAAAAGACTGTAAAAAGTTGCCACTACGTCAACTCCATTCGCAGACAGTTTGGGCCCGTCCGGCAAAATTTTCAAGAACGTACTGAGAACTAGCTCAGTGTGATGGGGGTATTTACATTACATTTCAGGTATCGTAGTTTCACGTAGGAAGTTTCATTAAAGCTACTGTCACACTGTAGTAGTTCTCAAAACGTCCTGCCCCGTCCTAAAAAAATCGTAAAACGGGCTAGAACGTGTAACCCTTGGCCAAAATAATGCCTCGATGTTCTGGAGCACCCTTCCCGTCCATGAAGTTCGTAAAAAGACTGTAAAAAAGTTGCCACTACGTCCACTCCGTCGATCAGGAAGCGTACAGGCGGCAAAACAATGCTTTTCTAGGCCTTTAACCTGATCATATGTAACTATGAATTTAAACGCTGATTAATGCCCGTTGTATACGTAGGATTTTTCTTGTACTAAAAATTATTTAAATGAGGCTCATAAAGGGTGATTTTGGTCATAGGCCACCGATTGCCTAGCTGAAAGGCGTTGTGAACACGTTACATCCATTTAAACCCCATTTATAATTTTTAGTACTAGAAAAATCCTAAGTGTACAACGGGCATTAGCTAAACACCCTTCGCGAATTCCACCCCAGCAATTTAGCACAATGCCTGGCAAAAACTAACAAGTTCATATTTTGGTCAAAATTGTTGTAAATCATACCATTTTGGGCCACTCTAGATTACGTCAGTCTCATCTTAAGCACGTTCGGATTTCCTCAAAATTTAAAAAAACATGTGGCGTTTTGGTTTTGCCTTTGACCAATAATGCGCCCAGACGTGGTAGTGAATCCAATATCTCGCGTTTTCCTGTTTCTGAATGGTTAGGCGACATGCATTTGCATGTATCATCCCGAAGAAATATTTGATTTTCATATCTGCGTTGCGCACGAATGCTATACCTCACGAGCATCTTCACTCTCAATGTCTGGAGGTGAAGCGAAAAGATTTCCCCTGCGGTTTGCAAAGATGGTAATGTCATATAATGTTAGCACAGCGAGATTAACATCAGGGACATTTCGACCCTCACATGTTTGTGCGCAATATTCCCACAACAATCGAATAGATGTACACATATACCACAATCAATAAAAGCCCGAATGATCGCTCATTTGTCATGCTGAGGTTATTAATGCCCCATCACACTGAGCTAGTTCTCAGTACATTCTTGAAAACTAGCAAAGAACCCGTGGCAATCGGCGATTCTGATTTTGGCCGAGGTTGGAATCCACGGCACGGCTGGAATTGGTGCAACACGGTGTGCGGTAGGGAGAATTTAGAAAGAAATCGAACAACACCGTTAAAAGAAGTAAAATTGATAACAGAACAAAGTCGTCTTCGCAAATTAAACCACCCGTTGCATCAGGGTGTGGTATCCTCTATTACCATGCAGAATTTCGAGGCAAAACAAAGCTTCTAAGTGTGACTTTATTTAGCCGACTTCCAGCATTATTATATAGATGTTGCCGAACGGGCTGAAACTGTGTGCGAACGGAGTGGACGTAGTCACGTGGCAACTTTTTACAGTCTTTTTACAAACTTCATGGACGGGCTCGGACGGGAAGGTGTTGCGTAACTTCGAGGCATTATTTGGCCAACGTTACACGTTCTAGCCCGTTTTACGATTTTTTTAGGACGGGACAGGACTTTTGAGAACTACTTCAGTGTTAACAATACATTAAGGGTTGTTCACAGCGCGATCAGGAACGTGGACAACCTAAGTGCATTTTTTATGTTACAGGAGAAGATAAAATCACTTTTTTGCACTAGGTCGTTCTGGCCCTGAAAAAGTTATTTTGATGAATTTTAACCACATGCTAAGATATAAGCATTTTATGCTGATTTGATAAGAACAAGAAATATTTTTGCTTCTTGAAATCACTCTTACATGTAGTTACCATTTAGAGTTTCTAGGGATCATGCAAAACACAACAGACTATTCAGACACACAGAGGCTGTTCTGGCTCTAAGCCTATTTTTACTCCAATTTCACCTAAAACATGCAAAAGGGGGCAGTACTTCCACACGAAGCTGTGCTTGTTGAACAGGGTTCTTTTCAAGCTTCATTTTCATATACCAGTTCCAAAATAACCTAAGGGACCGTCTCAAAATTACATTGATGCCAAAAAAGACGATGACTTCATCTTTTCCCTGACACGCTCCCCCTTGGAAAGATGAAGTGGGCACTTGACATTGGCTTCATCCATGTAGGGGCGGTAGGCATGGAAAGATGATATTAAAGAAAAACATGTGGAGAAACTTGTAAACCAAGAAAGCAATATTTGTTTATGGTAAAATATATTCTCCTGTAAAAAAAGAGTGATGCCAATTTTTTTCAAAAAAGATTAAGTGCATGGGCTTCCCCAAATCGAGAACCCCCTCCCCCCCCAGACGAAGTCACTTGGTCTTTTTTGGCATCAAAACAATTTTGAGACTCCTCCTAAGTGACACATAGGTTGTTCTGGCTCTGACCCCTTCAACTGTGTGTGGCAATGATACATGTATTTTGTGACTAGACTGCGGTGCATCGCTTTATCTTCTCCAGCTGAATGTATCATCATGATTTGATCGATTCGAGCGGTTGTCACGACATGATTTTACCATATCTGGTCTATAAATTCCCTGCGGACAACAAGATCGGATTCATTACTTACAATACGAAACGAAGTGCTTCAAACCTCAGCTCGTTAATACCATACCAGATATTTAGGACGAAGCACACCTATTGTATTTACGGTTTTTTTCAACGACGCCGGAGCGTCCGCCGGAACGAAAAATCGCGAGGAAGAAATTGAGACAAAGCTGTCTGCTTTGACACTTGAGAATCAACCTGTGATATTACAAGAATAAAGAGGAGAATTCTTAGACGTTAGCTCCTTTTCCCGAAAAAAAGTTGCCAGAGCAAACATCCATCATTTTACACAGCACAATAATAAACAATAAAAAATCGGGGAATTAATAACCTACGTGTATAGTCACAAGATTGGGAAATACATGTAGTTTTTTCCATCTTAAGATTGGCGTTTTCGCCGCCCAACCAACCTCCTCATTAAATTTGCAAGACGAATTACCAGGCACACCAATTCTCCAAAGGTATGCGCCGATTAACTGACATTAGTATGTATTAAATTGTTGTAATCTCGCTGGGTCCGCTCTAGAGTCACAGGTGGATTCAGGAAGGAATGATCAAAAGAAGCAGAACACTGTAACACTGCAAGTTGGTTATTCAGGGGAAGGTCTCGGGATTTTCATTTTTAGTGTCCATACCTTAGGGTACCACTTGCGATTCGAAGTTGGAACCTCACTGAAAGCAAAATGTCAGACGGAAATCATCACTGTCCTCAGTTGTCTCGAGATTTTAGTAACAAACTCAAACTAGTTCCTACCGAGCATGCGCCACCTACTTCTGGCCGGGCCGCTTATGCCGCTAGCACCAGCTGCCTCATCACTTTACATCTGGTTGGAATATACATGTAGTGCGAGTCCATTTGACACCGCAAATCTCCAAATAAAAGTCAATAAAGTCAAATAATATAAAGCAGTATACATTAATGTAAGATTTGAGACGGATAAATGTTGTAAATGATCAGAATAAGTAGCTGTCCGCGGAACTTTACAGGCATGGGAAGTGAATTGTCTACCACATTCTCACACTCTTATTAACCAATCGGAGGGCGTCCTTTGTTCACGTGCTTCTGTTTACCAATCGGATAAAATTAGGTCGACGAAACGTTTCGTGTACGTGCCCATGAAATACTCCATACTACGATCCTCCGCCGAAATAGTCGGGACCTGGTGGCGGTGGCACTAGGTCGGAAGAATGGAGACAGGTGGCGCTGTGAGCAGTTTGTAACAAACTGTCAAATATCACTGTTTTCTCAAGTTGACGAGACCCTTTATTTTTGCATTTGAAAACGGAAAAATTAGCCTACCAAAGATTTGTTCATTTCCGCCGACAGAAAAAGTATTCTTAGCCCCTAAACCATGCTAAGGGGGTTAAGGAAACAATCCGCCATGGTAATCCATCATAAATGTCTTTCGTCCTGTCAATCCACTTTCCTGCGGTTAATTATTTTGATTAATGACTCTGAAATTGCCAGTGATAATTCCTTAAATCCACGCAATCGTTCAGGTCTTTTCATTAAATTTAGATCTTTTAAAAATTAAACAATTTCTAACATAGCCAAAGAGTCTGCAAGTGATCGTGTATCTCAGGAAGGCGCTGAAATCTGACAAGAGACATGTTGATAAAATATTATTTTTATTACTAGTTTTGGTGAATTTTTTTTTTCGTGTCGTGGGAGAATCTACAGGCACGCATATCGAGCGAAGGGAAAAAATCATCCGTAATTGGAAAACAGAAAAAAATGTCAACGTGGAGCGGCATATTGCAGGGATGCCAAATGTTCAATTTTGATAAAAACAGAGGCTCCCTTCATTCTATCAATCACTAGAATGCTTCGGGTCTTCCTTCAGTGGAATCCCCTAAAGCGGGGATCGAATGCACCTGTGATTTTCAACCTGATTTGCGACTTGCTTTGCAACTGGGCGCTCGATCGCCGTAGTGGACTAGCTAAACGTGATTTCCACCAATGACAAAGATGTGATCAATTTCAGGTCGGCGACCGGTATCAGTTCCTTGCGGTCGTATTCAATCGCAGGTAGCAGGTTGCAAAGCAAGTCGCAAAGCAGAAAAAGCAAGTCGCAAAGCAAAATCAGGTTGAAAATCACAGGTGGATCCCCGCTTTAGTCCCATCTGAATTTGACAGTAGGCCTAGTGAGTTTTTCGCAAAGGCCTTCGATAAGGTTTAGCGATGATTCACCCATTTTTCTAAAAGGCTTTAACAATAGAAGGAATCCTTCCTAAAATCCTTGTCAACTTGGCCGTTGCGAAAACTCACAAATGGCTGCTTATCAATAAGAACCCGAAAGAAAGAACGGGCGTCAACGGTACGTGTATACATGGTAGATGATCAGCAATGCTTTTGCGGCAGTTCTGCATCGTAGTAAGGATAAGACCAAATACTAATCCCCACTAATCGCTAAGCTTGCTCTAGGCCTCAATGTAGCATTAAGCTGAAACCGCGACGATACATCGTAAACAGCACCATCCTCCCACGGCAGGGGTTTTTACCTCGCTCCTCTTTATCCACTCACACAAACCCCTGCTGAAATACGAAGATCCAGTGAATCAGGTCCGGCTGTTGCATACTCCAGTTGCACTTCCTGCATTGTAAGGCTCCTACTTATTAACATGGAGAATTACAAATTTCTTGGTTTTACCCCGTTTTATCACAAACGTTTTGTATTTACAAGTCACTTAGGTCTTTTCAAAACTGGCTGAATTTTATCACAGTGATTCTTATATAAGAAAGATTCTTATTATTTTTGATTGTTCATAATTATTTTGTATTCACACCCTAAAAATGCTGCATTCTGATTGGGCAGTGGTTTTCTGACCGCCTCATGCTTGGCTGGGAGACCCAATTTCAGCAGGGCTTTGTGTGCGAGTGTATGAAGAGGAGCGAGACCCTGCTGTGGGAGGATGATAGCACCAGATGAACACTTTAATCTGCCCTCGTCATAGCACCGATCGTAATACCAGTACTACATGTAAATGAACTGAGTGTGTATCTGTATTGCTCTCGTCAATTTTGATTAAAATCACTGGGCGGAGTACATAATTGGAGTGCCACTATGCACACCACGGACACTGTAGTGTTTCAATCCTTATCTCCTAGCAGCCTTCAAAAGAAAAAGATTGCAACTCAAACACGACCGTGATGATGACATGCAGTGTAATATCACAAAGTGGTCTACTGTTGATCAAAGCCAAATTTAAAACAGAAATAATTGAAAGATGAGTGTATGTCAATAGAGATTTAAAGAGATGGTGCCGCCACCAATCGCGGTCGTATGACCAAATGCGATTCTTTTTTGGGGAGAGGGAGGGGGGTTCAGATTCCGGGGTAAGTCAGACCACAGGAACCTGTATAAAAGGATTTGGGGGAGTTATAGGATACTACTGACAAGGAACGAAAGTCTGAGGTTTTCCACAGTGGCGAGATAGGACATGCATGGAGTAAATGCTTGTGAATCATTCCAGAACGAGGCTGACAGTGGCGCTGTCGCCAGATATGGTGGCTTCCCAAATCAAAATGCCCCGGCAGTCAATCAGTGAGCAGGAATTTGAATTTTGATTCAGAAAGCCACCATATCTGGCGGCGGCGCCACTGTCAGCCTCGTTCTGGAGTGATTCGCAAGCATTTACTCCTACACGTCCTATCTCGCTGTGGAAAACCTCAGACTTTCGTTCCTTGTCAGTAGTATCCTATAACTTCCCCAAACCCTTTTATACAGGTTCCTGTGGTCAGACTGAGGTCGTTTTGGCAGGCAGTCCTTCATAAACTAGTAATATCTGAGATGGTTCGTACGCCTCTCGTCGGCCAAGACTCGGTAAACGTCAAAATGAGAATGATACATCACTTCAGTAATAAATGCTTCAGTAATCGCCGTCCGGCCACCTGTTGATTGTGTTTGCTGTTCTTAGCAACGTTACGTCTTCTGAGCGTCTGATGAAAGAGACCCAAGAGAGTACTTTGACACATTGGATCTGAATACGGGCGTCCCATGGACCAGGCAATTAATGACTGGCATGATGAAATAACGGTATTGGCTAGTTTCAAAAAGGATATTGTTAGCTCGCCCGGAGAACTTGATTGTTCAACTCCGAGTACTTAATTATGGCTTTCGACTTGTTCGGTGGGAATCGGGCGCGATGATCGTCGATATCTCGATAGCCTACATGTATTTCAACATTTACTAACACCAGCCACACATGTAGGCCTACACGGTATACGAACACGCCGGTTAACACAGAGGGTTCACAATTTAAGGGTTCATCACGACCCTGGATTAAAGCTGAACTGCTTGAACAAATACCACAGCGCCGCAGTGTGGTGGTCTACAAAGTGCGAACGCCCTTCGAAGTCCCTCCATGATAGACTACCGGCCTCTTTAGCGACGCCACTGTATTCAATCTCAGGCTTTCAATCGAGACGCATAAGAGATAGCGTCCAACTGACAGAGCCTGAGAGACAAAGGCCCGGTTGCACCAGTCATACTTAAGGTCGACTTTGTGCTCAAGCTAACCTCAAAGTCGTTCTCAACCTCAAATTGTAATGGCAAATCATATTACCTGTACATAGTTGAGGTCAACCTCAAACTTAAAGACAATGTATCATGACTTCATTGTTTACATTCAATGTTTGTAAACATGGATGTTTACATTATTTTATTTTGGACTTTTGGGACATGCCAACACACTGAATGAAGTCTTTTGGTCTCAAAAGAATTTCTAGAGGGGCATGCCACCAACAAATTACACATAAGACAAAGAAAGACTGGACACAAACAAACAAAATGTAAATAAACAATGATTTTCATGGCCCGCGAAAATAGCCGTGATACATTATCTTTATTTTTGAGCATACATGTAGCTGGTGCAACCGGCCCGGTTGCACCAGCTACATGTATGCTCAAAATTTAGCTCAAAATGTATGCTCAGAATTTAGTACCGATCCGTAGGAACCTGAGTATGAGGTTGGTCATGGTTCTTTAGTGCTTTCGCCCTGTTGAAATACATGGTAATGGTAAAAACTTCTGCATCAACAAATAATACACCGAACGTCTGACTTTCAGAAACTGCATTTGATATCATTACAAAAATGTTGCCTATAAACCTTATTTTGTTTCTTTCACACGTAGTTTAATTAATATTTGAATATATTTTCACAGAAACGCAATGTACTTGATCGATAACCATGCACACACGACCATATTACAGTTTATCGAGAGGCTGGCAAACACGGATTTCCTCTTACGAAATGATAATTTTTCTACCACTGAGGATCCCTGCAAATCACTGGAACTGAAAAAATTACGGTATCTACCTAATGTACCCGATACCAAATACATTGCCGATACTGCTATAACTGGATTTGCAAAACAAACGAAGCGAACGAACATTAACCACTTAAGAAATACATCACTTTTTAGGAAAGAAATGAGACGTTGACCGACAACACAAAGCATTCTTTAACAATGTTTAACGAATTGGATTTTTTACCAACTTTCGTACAAAGGTCGGGAAATTTCAGAATTTTGACAGATGAACGCCGTCTAAGAGTACATTGCTGATTCACTTTCTTATCATTGTCAAGTAAGACGAGAAACGGACGGACTTTAAAAATACCTAACCATTACATTTGCGATACGACAGTCACTGAGTTTTCACCGCTATAACACGCGATGGTAATGCCAAGTGCAGCTGACACATAAGACATCTTCGGCTAAAAAATAGATCCGATCCTTCCCAGTGAGTGCGAAAGATCGAATTTCAGAAGTTTTTTTAAAGAAACTACAAGGGCGAATAATATGTCTGCAATTTTTCTCTCCGCTTGTCGGAATGAGTAGGGAGGTTTAGAAATCAAACGATAAACGTTAACGTTAACGACAACGTTATTTTTGTACCGAAAATGCAATATAATAAGTGGTTAATACATAGTATGAAAAATAACGTTGTCGTAAAGCCTACATAGATTCAGTGAAATTACAGAAAGGTGCCTGCAGCAGAGTTTCAGGCTTTCTCTTTATTTTCACAGTCAGAAGTTAAAAATACGGATTCTTGTAAATGGAAGTTACAGTGCAACATTTGTTTACAGTTTATCTTTAAATCAATTTTCCAATATAGTAGTTATCATACAACTTTCTGTATTTCTAATTTTCAATAGTAGAAATAAAGAAAAAGCCTGAAACTCTGCTGCAGGCACTTTTCTGTAAATTTAGTAAGGATATTTCTAACAGTGTAGCCTGGCCACATCTTTATCCTAAAGGCCACGCCAATCAAAGATGCTGAATTGCTCAAATTACCGTTGGCATGACGGCCTGGCCCTCCCGGCTTGGATCCGCACCTCGTAGCCGTGTTTTTACGACATGCCCCGGTGCTGGAGGATTTTTTTCCTAAGCGACCGACTGTCTTAGTGATACCGCCAATAATCTGTAGGAAGGTCGCATTGCTGTTGTATGAATTACAAACAGAAAAAGTTACCACCGGTAGGAAACTTATCAAGTGCCTGGAAAAAATCGAGAGATGTTCTGCATCATCCTCTGCATAATACATGTATATCAGTCCTGAGGTGAACATATGAGAAAATTAAAGGAATGATGAATTGTACATTCGTATCACGTCAGATTTTCAAACTTCTGCAAAGAGTGATGGCCATTCATAAATATCATGAAGTATTTTTTGAGAGAATGTCGCCTGCTACTCGTTGAGAAATCGGTGCAGTTTAAAATCATAATGCAGAACNATCTTGGAGTCGTACAAGTAAATATCGTTTTAAGTTCGACGGAAGCATTCATCACAGCCGTGACAAAATCCATTACATGTAAATTCCACTGACACCTTCTAATTCGAACTTCAACTTCCGATGTCAATAGATTTGATATCCTTGAGGAATTCGCCCTGATTTCCATTAGCCTGGTCAATCGCCTCCCTAAGTTGCCCTAATGGAAAATTCGAACCCTAAGGGATTGGTGCTGAACTTGACGAGACATATAACTCAGATCTGAAGATGTCTTACTTATATCCGGTGATGGATTTTCAATCAGGTGTGATTTGAAGGCCACAACCCTTCAACATCATCTGTCCAACCGTATTGCGTTTATTCAGGTGTGACATCGAATGATCTGGACTCTGATTCATCTGGTCCCCCCCCCCATATTTGCACCAGCTGTACATGTATACATGCACATGTCGTCGACCGAGAATTAACAGGGTCTAAGTGTATTTTTGCTTGACCCAAATTTCCTGTGCTTTTAGTCCCTTAAAGATAATATATCACGACTTCATTGTTTACATTCAATGTTTGTAAACATGGATGTTAATACATTATGTTATTTTGGACTTTTGGGATATGCCAACCCACCAAAATGAATACTTTTGCAATCAACAGAATTTCTAGCAGGGCATGCCACCAACCAATTACTCGTAAGCCAAAGAAAGCCTGGACATAAACAAACAAAATGTAAATAAACAATGAATTTCGTGGCCCGCGGAAATACCCGTGATACATTATCTTTAAAGCACAGGAAGTGAGGGTCAAGTAAAAAAGCATTTAGACCCTGTTAATTCTCGGTTGACGCGATGTATAACGTTTCTCTCCTATCCTAAAGGTACTGTCACACTGAATTAGTTCTCAAAACGTCCTGCCAAGTCCTAAAAAAATCGTAAAACGGGCCAGAACGTGTAATGTTGGCCAAATAATGTCTCGAATTGCTGGAGCACCCTTCCCGTCGAGCCAGTCTATGAAGTTCGTATAAAAAGACATAGTCATATAGTTGCCAATACGTCCACTCCGTTCGCACACAGTTTGAGCCCGTTCGGAACATTTTCAAGAACGTACTGAGAACTAGCTCAGAGTGATGGGGCATAAGAGACTGTATTATCGTCCGTGTTGAATGAAAACCCCAGTTTGCCTGTTCTTCTTCGTTCCCATTCCATTTTCTACCAAAAAGATAAGAGCCAAAGGTACATGTACATGTAGGAGGGGCAGGATGGGTTAACCCAGTTTTAATTTCACCAGAATTTTTTGAACGTCGGCAGGCAGATGTCCTTTGGGTGAAAAGCTATGAAGGAATGAATTTTTAGCGGATGAATGTCTATCGTGTGACGCTTGGTGCAAAAATATCGAACCCTAACTACTTAGGATACATCCTGTACAATTCTTGACATATATTTTCGAAAGACTGGGTTCGTCAGATGCAAAACCAGGCACGAGTTTTGAAATAACAACTTAAGTCCCGCAGTCACTTAGTGTCATAATTCTGCAAGCGACGATATGCTATTTATTCAAATACGACGCCGTCAGTCAGCCTCCAGGTCAGTTTCCTGCTTGCATTCGAAATAATGGAAATGTCATTTCCTGATGAATGCAACCTTGGTTTAACAGCAAATCTGATACAGCTTGTCATTTTTTCAGAATAATGTTTGTATGATTTGACGTTAGGGATCGTCTCAAAAATATCTTGAAGCCAAAGAAGTGTATTTTTTTCACTACTGTCTT